>PVIA01008241.1:0-73918 GCA_004024845.1 Tonatia bakeri
TTACTGGAAAGACCACACCATCAAGAGATTTACGCTCTAGATTTATTAGATAAGGTATTTCCATTCTTTAATAGCACACAGCCTGGTATTACAGAGTCTTGCTGGCTGTGCCTCAGTCCCAGACCTCCTTTCTATGTAGGGCCGGGGGCCAACACCTCGAGAGAAGAAGGACTGGCTCCCACCACAGTCATCCTTACAAGAGACCAGAACCAGAATCGGATAGAAGGTTGTTTTTCTGAAGGGTCTCTCACCTTAGCGGAGTTCCATGGAAAGGGGACTTGCTACCTTCTGGCAAATTTCACCTTAAGTAACTCCAATTATAGTGACTATTGTCTTAACCAAGAAACCCTATCTGTCACCCTAGAGAACCCAAAGGTAACAAAGGCTCCTGAAGGACTATGGTTTGTGTGCACTCAAGGTATCTTCAAGTGTATAGTCCCCACTCATCCTGAACTTTGTATAAGTGCTTATATCATTCCCCAAGTATATCTATATGGAGGAAACCCCGAATTCCTCGTGGCTTCCCAGGGCGGGCGAAGCGGGCCCCACTCCTCATCCCTATCGTAGCTACTATAGGAATCATGGGCTCTGCTGCTGTGGGGGTGGCATCACTCATTCAAGGGGAAGCCAATCTTAGCTATCTCAAACCTTTTCAAAGGATATCTCCCTCCTCCAAGATCAAGTAATATATTTAGAGCGCCAAGTAGACTCCCTTGCTAAAGTAGCCTTACAGAACAGGAGAGGACTAGACCTCCTCTTCCTTCGACAAGGTGGGTTATGTGCTGCATTAGGGGAGGAATGTTGCTTTTATGCTAACCACTCTGGAGTAATTAGAGAAAATATCAAGACACTCACCAAAAGATTAAGAGACAGAGATACAGAAGAAAGCTCTAGTTGGTATGCTTCCATGTTCAAGACCTCCCCTTGCTTAACTACTCTTATATCTGCAATCGCTGGACCCCTCCTATTGCTTATATTAGCCCTTACCTTTGGACCAATAATCCTTAACAAGCTCCTTGCCTTCATTAAAGAGTAGAAGTAGTGAAGTTAATGGTTCTGTCTCAGCCTTATACCATTCTCCCCAATGATGAAGAATCAAGGGTTTGATCCATGCCCAAAAGAGATAAGGAAATGTTATGTTCAAGGATGTGTGCTATGAATCAGAGTCTAACTCTTAGAGAAACAGAAACGGGGACAGGGACCCTGTCAGCGCTTAGAATAAAGAGTTCAGCACAAAGTTGAGCGAACTTCCTGCATTCCGTGAGTTAGAAACCCTTATCAGATGTTTTTGTTTGAAATTCTCCACTGAGCTAAGACCCTTCCCCTGTTGCTATGCTGTATGCGGTTTTTCCTAGCAAACTGCTAATAGCCACGTATGCATGCTTGCCTAGCATTATATAAGGACGTAGCTGTAAGCGCTCGGGGCGACTCCCATTTGCAGCCTTTGTTAGGCACCTCGGGAGTTTCGCCCCTGCTCAGGTTAAACTTGCAGGTTAAATTGGCCAATAAAATAACATCTTTGGAAACCCGAAAAGTCTCCAGCGTTTGTTCTCTCGCTCTCTGAATACAACATTCACCAATTCTGATTTTTTAAAAATGCACACTGATTACAATAAAATCAGTCTGTCACAATAAAATCTAATAAAATTGTTTCAAATGAAGTTAAAGATAACTGAGTACTACTGGAGACATCTTATGGAAAAAAACAAACAAACAAACTTTTTGGCCAACCCAATATCATTAGTACAATTAGAGGCTCACACTCAGACCAGTGACCAAACCCACAATTTAGGAATGTGCCCAGTCTGGAATTGAACTTGTGACCTTTCAGTTTACAGGAAGGTACTTCATCTAACTTAGCCACACAGGCCAGGGTGACATCCCATAAAATTTAAAGAATGCTTAATATTAATGAATCAAAATGGTCAAAATTGATAAAGCCCCTTTTAAAGTGTTAGAATTAAGGCATCAGCCAACAGTAAGTTTTCTAGAAAACTGAGTACTTTCTGATGCTTGAAATCACATTAACAAAAGTCATCTCCTTTTTTTCTTGTGTACCAAAATAAAAGTTAGCTGGGAGGATTTCCCAGATGAAAGAAGATAAACATTGTCTTAGAGAAGGGCAAAATTTTTAGTGGAAGTGGCATTTAGGGACAAAAAATGTGATGTGGAATAACATGGATATAAGTGTTTGTGGAATATATGAAATAACGATGTAAGCTTTAAGAGACTAGAGGTGCAAGAAGTTGGGGGAGGCCAGTTGTTGAAGTACTTAAAATTCACAATCAAAGTTCTCCTAGTTTGATCCAGTGCTAGCAATTACTAATGGAGGCTACATTTGCTCTCCGTGATTGTATAATTGCACTCGACTTCAAATTCCTGATTCAGTTTAGTTATCATACCTAGCTGGCAACAGGGAAAGATAAAGGAGGTGGATATACCACAGAACATTTTGCACACTGTGGGTGCTGCTAGTGTAGTTTTCACTTGGTTTGGGCTTTAAGTTTTGGCTAAATATTTATAATATCATCTATTTTTAGAAAATGATTAATGTGGAGATTTATTTTTAAAAAATATGTTTTGTTTTCTGTTGTTAGGAAGAGAGTTTTCTATACCCTCCTGACAGTTTGCCAAATGGAAAGGCATTCATCCTGGCTTCATCTATTGCATATCTGTCAGTTTAATATAAATCTGGTGCAGAGAAGAAGAAAACAGATTTAGGACTGATTAATGTGAAACTACTATTTGATGAGCGGTATAATGCAAGATAACTCTGAATTTTCGAATTCTGTATATTGACTCTTCCAATATCATGTTATTCACATTTGATGAAGGACTCTTTTCTAAATTTCTACCTTCGGACATACAGCTTAGTGGGAAAACATGTGTTTATATGGATACACTAGCTTCAATACCAAATGAATGTTTGTACAGATCTGCTCTCAGCATTGATATTAACTTATTAGACAATTAGAATATGACAACTAAAATGAAGGTTGTAGCTTGCCTTACATATTTTTTTTTTGTTTTCACTCACACCTCTTTCTTCCATATACAAAATTCCTAGTCTACAAGGCTATCTTAGTACATATTTATATAGATCACTTTTTTCATTTATGGAAAGGAATTGCTTGTTCCCCCAGGTGGTTGTAAAATTGCAATTTCAGTTTGACATAATACAAATTGGTTTAGAGAAACTAAATTATTCTAAAGTCTTTAGAAACTGAAATGATGCTTTTGGAGCATAGTAACAGGATAAATAAATCTAGAAGATGGCAATTTTTATCTTTTCAGCACTAGATGGGTTTCTCCTGGATCATGCCTCTGAATTTAGGTCACTGATTTTTATCCAGAGATTTTTTTTTTACTTGTATAAAAAAATGGAAAGTAAGAACTACCATAAAACAAGACTAAGTTTGCAATCTTTTGAAATGTGTATTTATACAGACCATGAAATAAAAATACTTTGTTCAAGAAAAAGTTGTATTTTAATGCCACTCTGCATGGCACACCAAAAATAAAATTTTCAGGAGTAAGTAAATAGTTGTGTAATTTAGTCTTTTTCCTAGCCTGTTTTATAAACAAAGACTACTGGAGCATGGGAAAATACACTGAGTTTAGGACCTTACTTTATTTTTTAAGTAACATTTTATTAAAAGCTAATGTATGTACAGATATATACCCAAGTTATATAAGCTGTATAGATTTTAAGTGAACAACCTATGTAATCAGCATACCAGTAAAAATAAGACATTAATAAAATATTACCAGATCCCAGAGGCCCTCTCATGCCTCATTACAAAGATTATTGCTATCCTGCCATCTAACACCACAGATTAGTTTTATCTGTTCTCTGGAAGACAACTCTTCCATGCAAATATTAGTTCCACTTTATATCTTACAGGTGATTTTACATTTTTTCCATTTATCAGTCATTAGGCAAGAGATATCAATGTGGAATCAAAGGAAAATCAAATACATCAAAGCAGTTTTAACATAACAGTGCTCTTCATTATATTTTAAGTACCCTGGAAGTTGAAAAGCTCACCCACATTGAGAGTGTAGTTTGTGTTTTGATAGCAGCCAAACAATTGATTCCATGATTTTTTCCTATACTACTTTGGCCCAAAATTAAATTTAACAAAGTAAAAGCTTAAATCACCCGTGGACCATTAAAATATAAAAAAAGAAAATGAATACAGAAATAAGCAACAATTTTAATGATCAGAAAGGAGGGAAACAGTATTTAAGAATTACATGTGGCTATAGAACATTGTATGAGAGCATATTGAAAAATAGTTCAGACATGATGTTTAGTTTTAAAAATTAATATTCTATTCTCTATAATCATCTCTCACAGTTTAAAGTGCTTTATGAGTTCTAACAGGAAAGTGACTGTTTTAGGGGCAAATAATCACTTTATTCAAGCTATTGTTATTAAAGATTTTCAGGACATGTTTTTACTTTTTTTATAAAATTAATTGAATTTCCCATTAATTTCTCATTGAAGTTTGTCAATATAAAACCTCAAATATCTTGGTCTCTCCTTTTTATGTTTTTTTCTCCCTCTTCTTCAGTACATGATTGTTGAAACTGAATAATTCCTAATTTTTTACCTGGGTACAATAACTTGAGAATGAAAATAACTTCTAACTAAGCAACTACTGAGTTCTTACAGTAGGTGCTATACTAATATCTCAGTTAATTCACTCAAAAGTATAGTGAGGCACAGATTATGCCCATTTTGTACTGTGGAAATTGGAGTTTAGGGAGAATATGCAGTATCATCTCAGCAGAATTGCTAGAGAAAGAATTGGAATCCAAAACCATTTGACTCTGAATCTCTACTGAAAGATGGTTTTACATAATATTTAAGACCTAGAGTTACTATTGGATATAATATATTGGTTGATTAACTTTTATCTCTTTCAAAACAGAACATAGTTTTAGTATTTTCAGAGTATAAGTAGCAAACACAATATGGATTTGTGTCCTGATATCTTTGAACATTCTCATAAAAAATTTAGTACAGTGTAGTTAGCCCAGTGGCTTTCAAAGAGAGGTGCTTAGACCAGCAACATCAGCATCATCCTTGATTTGTTAGAAACAAAAATTCATGAACCCCATCTTGAATCTCTGAATTCCTGAGCATAGGACCAAGAAAATTATGATTTAATTAGCTCTTTAGAGGATTCTTATACATGTTAAACTTGAGAACCACTGACATATTTTTTTAAAAGCATGAACTATAGAGCCAGATGATTTAAATTTGTATGGGTCTGCAAATTATTGAAACTCATGATGTTACTTTGAGCAATTTAGTTCATCTTTATGAGTCTCAGTTTCCACAGGGTTGTTTTGAGGTTTACATAGAAAAAAGTCATAGCCAGCAAGCAATGTGTAAATAATTAGAAATGAACATAATTTTTTCAGAATTCAAGCTAATGTACTTGGTATCAAAAACCTTCACTGGGCAGCTCAATATCGTTGAAAATGTATTGTAATAATAAATCTAATAAATATTAAGTTCTGGATTTATTAAATATTCATTTTATAATCTGTTTCATTTAAAATATATAAAACAGAAATAAATTGATGGAAGCTCATATAAATATGACAGTAAATTACACATTTTATGAAGATGATTTTATACAGAATTCAAAGTAGATGCAATTAGTGCTACAAATTAGAAACTGCAAAGGATGATTTAACAAGGACATGATTTAGCACACAAATCAAAGAAGAGAAAAAATTCAGATTAATTTAAACCTCTCCATATACATTTAATCATGTGATAAGCAATTCTCAAGAGAAAGCAAGGTATGTTATTCTTCATTCCCAAAAGTAAGGGAGCTTCAAAGTTGAGAACAATTATTGTGGAAGGTAGAATACTCATTGAGTACAATAGAATCCATACACTTGTATGTAAATGTATGAGGCTAACATATAGTGTTTTTTGCTTTTATGTGCAAGGCCAGTTTTGAGAGTTGTGCTATATTGTTGCACCGATGGGTGAGTAATCATAATATTTTTGATAGCAAATCTGCAATGGGGGGAAGGCAAAGGATCTGAGTAAAAAGAAACAGATGGTGTGTAAATGCCAAAGCAATAACCATATACTTTGGGGGGATATATTTAGAATGTTCATATTACAACATGAAGTTGAGTCCATCCATTGATAAATGTAATAATTGTGTTCTACATGAAAACCAGTGCTTTCCTGTGCACTCAGACAGTTCTCACAGTAATGTAGAGAGTTGGATATCACTATTTTCCCCATCTTATGTCTAAGGAAACCAAATGAGTATTTCAATAATGTGACCAGGATCACAAGGCTGTTAAGTGGGTTATATTGAGATGGGACGCCTCTTTAGGTTTTGTTCCAAAATTTTTGTCCATACTATGCCACACTGCCACATCCTCTTCCAACCATGTTGTCTGACAAGGTCCAGGACATGGAAAGAAGGAATTCAAGGAATCCATTTTCTGGAAGAGAACCTGGCATACAAAAGGGGGGCAGTAATTTTCCTGGGATTGCTCTTAATAACTCCTTGTTGATATTATTCATGGTCTTGCTTTGTGCCCTAATTTCACATAAGAATAGGCCATGAGGAAAGAGAGGCTCGAAGCCAGTCAATGATTGATTTTGAGGGAAATTCTGAAGGGACAACTAGTTCTCCCCAGACTATTGAATCATGCCCAAATTGTGTAAACAAGGTGTTTATAAACCTGAGTAAGAAGTTATCCTCAATTGTTCCCATAAAAGAATTCATGAATCAGTCATAACAGGCTGAATTGTTGGTAAATTCTCCCACGCCTGTTCCTTACCCACAGATACAAAAAGTCTTTCAAGAAAACAAGAAAAAACTATATAGACCCCTACCCACAGCTCAGGGATACCCCTGGGTAGCATATTGGATTAATGGTAAATTATGGTATCCCCAAAGAGGAGCTGATAGTCTCCAGAGGGTTCCAGATCCCCCATTGCCTTATACAGGGGCATATAATGAACATGGCATTAGAATGGTCAATAAGGATGGAGTCCAAGTGCCTTATAATAGTCTAAATTTCATGGAAAGGTTAGCTCGAAGCAGACCTCCCTGGTATTTATTTACTAATGAACAAAACAGGTCACTACTCCACCAGCTTGTCAAAGGATTTTGCCCACATTTCCCCCTATCATGAAGCAGCTTCAAAAAAGAACTTTCTGAATTATCCAAATAGAAATAGAATAAGATATGAGAAAGTCAAGAATGGCCTGTACCTAATAAAATTTAATAAAACTGTCTATCACCTTTTAAGTCAAAAGGTTTACTGTGGCTAGATTTCCTCTCTATCTCTCCTTACATGTTTGTTTTGGTGATCAAAAGGTGGTGGGATTGTTAGATATCTATATTTTAGGTTTATCGATTCACATAATTCCAATAAAGTTGTATAAAATAATTTCTTGACCAGAGAATAAAATCCCCTCTAATGAAATATCCCCTGAATGTCTAAAAATTGTTAAAGTAACAGCCCCTCCTTTACCTTGAATAGGAATATATATCAATTAGAATTAGACAGGCAAAGAAATAAGAGAAGCTGGTTAGCTATTATAAACCAAACATGTAGAAACAATTACCAGAGACCTCTATTCAATCAAGCATATCCTTTTGCCCTGTAAAAAATTCTAAGAACTTTAATAAACAATAAGACATTCAAATTCTGTACATGCAGCTATTTCTAATTGTTTGCATTTAATAGATTACTAGATTAGCATAACCAGATATTTGGGTAAAAAACTTCCTGCTTCACCTAGTCACAAATGTTAATCACTGCCAAAATTGAAAATATAAAAATCTGTTTGCACTTGAATAAACGGAACAGAGCTTCACCATCCTCCGAGTAGTGTTGTCGTCTGTTACCCATCGCCGACACCTTACCCACCTTCAGGAGACCCTTGACCCATCTGCGGCTGGACCGCAGCACCACACCTTCTTTTAATTATTTAATTCAATTTCCATTATAATTTATATACTAAAGAGAAAAATTGAAGCGTGTTTGCAATTAAGAAATACATGTTTTGCAATTGTATTTGTAAATAAAAAGGGTTTGAAATTTGAATTCACTCCATAGAGAGTTGTGATTTTATATGTGTGAGTGTGTGTGTGTGTGTATACACACAGATATATATATTTCTGGTTAAAAACTACATATATATATTTTTTTTCTGGTTAAAAACTACATATATATTTCTAAGTAGGTTTACATTTTGGGAAAAGATAATCTTATTCTATTGGACAGGAAAAGGTTAGTATCCCACCATGGTCAGCCTGGTATTCATGTGGACTCAACACTGGAGTGGGGCACCCCTGTGGTGTTTTCTCAGTAACAGGGCTGGGAATACTGCACCACGTCTCTATTGGAAACCAAACGCCGCAGGAAATAAACTCTCAACCCTTGGGAGATGGATGAAATCTGATGTTAGAAAATCCTTACCAGGCTGCAGAAAGCACAAGCTTCATAGGTATAATTAAACCTTTTATGAATCTGGAAGTCAGTGCTTATTCTCTTGGTATCTTTATATGGCTATAAAGACTACATTTTTGTTTCTCATGTGCCTGAGGTCTTGATTCAGTCATCTTCAGCATCATGCAGGTCAGCTGGATGCTGCCTTTGCCTGTCTGGTGCAGCATGGTTGTTCTTTATTTATCTTCCCTTGGACGGACAGCTATGGATGATAGAGAGTGCTATGGACCAAATGTTTGTATCTTCCACAAAATTCATATGCTGAAGTCTTAATGTAGTTCTAGGGAGAGGGGCCTTAGGGAGATGATTAGGTTTTGATGACATCATCAGAGTGGAGCATTCATGGATGGGATCAGTGTTCTCATAAGAAAAAACAAAAACAAAAAGAAGGCTCTCACCAGGAACTGTGCAAGCCTGTGCCTTGATGTTAGACTTCCCAGCCTCTAGAACTGTGAAAAATAATATTTGTGGTTTAAGCCACCTATTCTATGGTATTTTTGATATATTAACCCATACTGACTAAGATAGGGAAATAAAACACTATAGCATCCAAGACAATCTTTTGTTAGTGACTCCACTACCAACCGAGCTCTCATATCTTTAGAAAAGTTTGTGGTGCCGTTGAGTGGGTAGAGAGGCTGTTACAGATAATGACAAAAGGGGGCTAGAGACATGGTGCAAGAAAAACTAGGATTTTCAGTTGAAAAGTGATAATATGATCTATTTATATGAACCTACATTTGTTCTAGGCTACTCAAGTTAAATTATTGAGCTTCTCTAAAAAATAATTATACTCTTATAGCACACGTTGTCTCTTACCCTTCTTTTAAGACAAACTGCACACATTTAGGAAGAGAGATGTTTCTAGTTGAGATGCCATGGAGATTACAGGGAAAGAAGTCACCACCACCATCATTAGTTCAGGTCAATAGTTGTATCTGTCTCCTAACATTTCAAACCAAGAAATTCAAATATTTTATATTAAAATATTTTAAAGTCCAATGTTTATTTTTCTGGTATTTACAAAATTTGTCTTCATTAGATTTAGTTTTATGTGGTCTTTATTCTTATAGTAACAGTTTTGCATTAACCCCATCATGGCCAAAGGAATTAACCTAGTCTGATCACAAAGTTTGGAAATTCTTAATTCTAATGCTAAAGAAATCCAATGCATTCTCTTATTAGTAATCAATTTTGTTGATTATGAGGAGTACTGTAAAAGAAATTCAGAGCAAACTTTAATCAAATGTTCCTTGATCTGCAACTTTTTTGCATATTAATAACCATATATTAAATTCAAGATGTTTCCTGAAGTCTTGCAATGTTCAGGTTGGAAAATATTAAAGAACAATGGATGAGTTCAAAGAGGTTCTGTGATTAATTTGTACAGATCAAGATACTATAATCATTATGCCCTATATATTTCTTTTAGTGCAGTTATAGGAATGCTTAATTTGGTTATAGTCATGTAGAAAGACTTTGTATAGATATATACTTGTAAATAAATATTATAAAACTAAAATAATGTGCTTAATGTATCGGTAGTTATTAGTAGTTATTATTAACCACTGATTATTTAGCTCTATGTTACAAAATTTATGTGCATTGTTTTATCTGTCACAACATCATATTACTTTGGTATTTTTATTGTACTAGTTTATAAATGAGGAAATGAAGTCTCAAAGGTTAGTGATTTTCCTAGGTTACACAGTAAAGAAATGACTGAGTTTAAAGATGAACCCAGATCTTTGAGACACTATTGGTCCTGAAGAGCAGGATGACTGCCAATCAGCTGTGATACTTGGTTTAAGAAGGAAACTACCTAAGTTTCCAGACACATTGTCAAAGAAGCACACCTAAGATACCTGCATGTGACCAGAATAGCCATGTCTGTTGAGCAGGACCACCCGCAGATAGGCTCCTGGGGAAGTTCCCCACTCACCATCAGGGGTGCCAAGACACTAATCAAGAGATCCAGAGGGGTGGAATATACCACTCTCAAGTATATAACTGAGATAAGCTTCAGACCACTGCTGACACCACTGAGCTCCACACACCACAGTGCTGTTCAATGACACTCTGATCTTCCTTGGCATCAGCCGGTGGAGATGGCTCTGCTGCATCGACACTGTACCTTCAACCTGTGAGACTAGCTTTTCCTTGGAAGAAGCTGATGGCTCCCTCTCCTACTGTGCTATCTCCTGAACCTGTTTGCTGAAACTCTGGGACTTGGGTTTGTCATCCCCAATTGATTATTCTGTGTGTGTGTGTGTGTGTGTCTGTGTGTGTGTGTGTTACATTCTTCCTAGAATGCAGGTGGCAAACACAAGTCTTGTGGGCTGAATCTGGCCTTCTACCTTGTTTTATCCAGCCCAAAACCTTGTTTCTACCCAGTGTCAGCGCCGAGGTCCTTGCCCCTAGTTAAGGAGTAGTTGCATTTATACAGCCTGAGAATTACATTCAGCCTTTTGAAAGCAACCATGAGGCTGATGTGGCCCCTGGTGAAAATGAGTTTGACACCCCTGCCCTAGATTGTTAGAGAGTGAATGGATCTTAATGTATGTTGATATTCTACTTTGAGTGAACTTTCATTCAACAAAAGCTGAGTGAATAGCATATTTACCTTGAGCCAATCTTGTCTATTCCATGGTTATAGGTTACTCTATGGGCAGCTAGACTAGCAGTTGTCCAGCTGACTTATAGGAAAGACTGTATCTCATAACATACACTTGCAACAAAGTCCGTGTTCTTCCCATCATTCCCAAATAGTTAAGATATAAGCCATATAAATTGGAAGCTCAGATCTGATTCTAAAGTTCAAAAACAGCATAAATAAACAGAGTTCTTGTTCTTAGCTACTGCTGTTCTATACTTCTTTGACAACTTGAACTCTGGGGATTCTACAAAGAAAGATCTGTTTGTTAAATCAGTTTGAAACTTTCACATTATGAGTTTCTAGAATTACATATTCTTTTGTGAATGGCAAAGAGATTAAATTACGGACCTTAGAGTCAACCATATTTGTGTTTAATTTCTATCTGTGCTACTTACAAGTGTGAACCTGGAGTATAACTCAGTACCCTCAACTTTGAAGGCTGAATAAATGAACAATTGTATAGAGGTGATGGAAAATTAAGTAATAGAAAGTCCTCAAAGCCTTTAGCCCGATGACTGTGCCAAGATCTGATACAAGTTGTGATTTTTACTTTTTCTTGCATTTTTATACTTATGTTGAAAGGTAAATTCTACTTGTCATTTCCATTGAAAACAAAAACAAATGATAAAAAATGCATTCATGTTGCTCTTGCTTACTTTTGCCTAACTCATGTTCTACTGATTTAATTCATTTCTGTGTTATCACAAGCACAACTGGTCTTAATAGAGATGCTAATGACCTTCTGATTCAGATTCCCTTTTCAGCTGTCTGACTTCTTTTATTAGTACCACAGTTCTTCCAATAGGTTGAAATAAAACCTTTGAAATGATATTTTTCTATTTATTCTCCTACATTATTGTTTTCCATTTTGCTACCAAATCCATATTTTCTGCAGAATGTTTCTAATAATTGCACCCATTTACAATTTATTCACCTACTTTCTCTGTCTCTTAGTCTTTCAATACACAGTTCAAATAATATTTCACCTTTTTTTCATTTAATGAGTAATCTTTTAGCATAACATTGTATCAGTCTTCCCTTGGCATATAGCAATATGCAGAACCCCAGGGGAGGCTCAGTCCAGTGCAACTCTTCTTGTGTCCCCACCCTGCTACCCCCCCGACATTACTTCTCAATAATCTTCAGTGTCACATTCTGCCACCCACTCTCCTGTTTATGCCTAGAACTTTGTTAGCACCTGGAAATTTGTCCTCTCTGTACTATGAAAAATTAGTATTTGCAACCGGTAAATCCCATCATCTCTCTCTCTCATTTTTAATTTCCTGATGCCTTCTATGCAACTTCAAAGTTCTTTTTCACATTCTGCTGCTGCTTCTTTCCTTAGTCAGCCAGCCCATAATTTAATTTATTTCCTCATAGCATTCTTAGGAACAATCTTCCCCTACCCCAATACCACCCCTTTTCTCCTCAGCTACACTTTTATAAATACCTTGACAATTGCAAAATGCACTTTCAGAGTTCCTAGCCCCATGTTTGTCAGAGGAAGCTGTATAATAGAAAATGACCATGCAGACTGTGGGGGCATAAGACACTCAGAGTTTCCAAGCTGAAGCTGGAAACATGGTTGTGTCTTAAGCTATGAAATAAAAACCAACATCCTTAATCTTGTTCTAATTCATGACACTTCTCTAATCTTTTCTGCTACAGTTTTCCCCAACACATCTTGTTTTCTAGCCGCATTAAAAGGCCTTTCATTTCCCAGACAAGTCATTTTGTTTCTGCATCCTATCACTGCAACACCCTTCTTCACTTTGTTTACCTTCTAGACTTTCTCTCAGCCTTCAACACTCCATCCAAAATCCTCATTTACACGATCTTTTCTCTTGGTTTGAGGTAAATATCCTCCCTCTGGGCTCTGATAACTTCAAATGCATATTTAAATTTTAGGTCATGGCTGTATTGCATAAGAATACCTAAATTCAGAGTACTAAGCATGAAAAATATGCTGTATAAAATGCATACACTGGAGCACTCAGGGCATGATAACTATTCAATAAATTGACGGATGGTTGGGAGACATTGTAATTGGTAAAGACTGAATATCTCCAACTTGCATTTTGAAATGCAAGTCATAGAAATAAAATGAACTTTTTATGAACAAATTTAGGTTCAAGATGCCAAGCTGAAAATACGTTTGTTTACTTACCTTCTCAAATCTTTGTTGAGTTTTACATTAATACATAGAAAAAAGCAAGCATATGAAAGTTAACATGGAAGCAGCAATACACATCTGAAGTATGTGTGTGAGAATGAAGCCAAGGAAGTGGATACTGGGGAACCAGAGAGATTTGGGGTTCATAGTCACAGGTATGCAGAAAGAGAATTGCATTCAAAGTGAAGGCACATAATCAAAGGTGGATATTTCAACAGTTGTGCCAGTTAGGCTAGTTCCGTATACCCATCTCCAAAGAGGAGAACAGGCTGGAATTCACAGTCAGTCAAACACTAGTGAGTTGTAGGAATCAGTAAATGAGTGAACAGTTTGAAGAGAGTCAAAGATGTCAGTGCATTTGCTGGGGAGTCTAACATAAAATTCTCCTTAATTTTGATCAGTTGGTCGAGGATAGGGAAAGTTTGTCAGCCTGCTCAATGCCTGACTTAAATTTAGTGTATTATTTACAAATATTAGGATATTTTTGTAATACTATCAGCCTTTTCTATGTATTGGTAAGTGAAAACTAGAGGTCTCTTTCCTTACAGTCTCTGACTGGAATCTGCTGCACATGCAGACTTATTATCAAGCAAGAAAAAATCAGTTGTACTAAACTTAATGAAGTTGTCACTCTGTTTTTTATACCTTTTAATTATACATACCATAAAATGCATAGTTGATCCAGAGAACAAAAGATTCTAAAGACAGGATTCAGTTTAACTTATGGTCAAGTAATTGAACCAAATCATTGAATCAGCAGCTGGATACAAAGCCATTTCAAAATTAAGCCTTGCTCGTCATCACCAACCGTTCAGATTCTTGAAATTATTATATTTTAAAAGCTACTCATGAAATGGGAGGCTATAAATGCAATGTTTCCAGACAATCCACATATCTTTAAAATTAGTATTAAATCAATTAAAATACATTGCATTGTATGAATTACATTATTTAGACAAAGCCCATCAGAGATAATATAAGATGTCATGTTCTTGCCACTTCTGGTTCCATGGTTCTGATAAAAAGTATCCCTAGTAGTTAAAAACCGTCCCTGGGTTTGAGTTTCTCATTATATGTACACCAGAGTAAATCTCAAAATTAATATTTGGTTGAAACCTATTTACCTTCTTAGGTCAAAGAATGTCAAATATTATCAGATCAATTGCTTCATACTTTTATATCACATTGGTTCATACTTATAAACCACATTGCCTATAATGAAATTTTTGAGATAAATTTAAACAACATAAGAGACGTTTAGTCAACCCTTCTGTTCCAGTTATCTATTGCTGCACAACAAATTATGCCAAAACTTGTAAATTAAAACAACAATCATTTTATTGTAGCTCACAATATTGTGGTTCAGCATTTTGGGAAGTGCTCAACTGGGTTTCTTCTCTCTGCATGATCACTCAGATTGCTATGTTGTTTTCAGCTAGCAAATGGATTCCTTTGCACATTTCAATTTGGCTATTTGCAGACATTCGGCACCTGGAAAGGATGGCTAGACGTGCTCAGTGGTGCCGATAACCATTGTCCATGTGTGTCTTTCCAGTATGGAGATCTAAGGGAGAGTCAAACTTGATTTCTTGTACGGCAGCCAAGGAATCTAAATAGGTTATAAATTTAAATGGAATCTAAATCTAAATTTAACAATGGATTAAAAAAAAACAAAGTAAGCAAACAACTAGAACAGGAAAAGAATAACAGAAATGGAGATCACATGGAGGGTTATTAGAGTGGAGGAGGAGCAGGGAGAATGGGGAAAAAGGTACAGGGTATAAGAAATATAATTGGTGGGTACAAAAGAGATGGGATGTTAAGAATAGTATAGGAAATGGAGAAGTCAAAGAATTCATATGTATGATGCATGGAAATGAACTAAAGGGGGGAATGCTAGAGGGAATGGGAGTACTGAGTAGCGAGGGTCAAAGGGGAAAAATGGGACAACAGTAATAGCATAATCAATAAAATATACTTGATACAAAGTTGGCAATGTTGTTAGCTGAATGTGAATTAAAACTGATATTCAGATGTTGTGTGTTTGCTTATAGAAGCCTAAAACAGTATAAATATGTCCAATCGATCAGCATGTCAGACATGCAACATGATTCAACATGTATTATGGTGTTTAAAGTCATTTTGGTCATTAACCCAAATATAACAAGCTTTATAATTATCCTACAAATCTATGCAGTGGATAAACTAGATAGAATTAATGCAGTCACGATTAACATTATTGATGAGGGCAGATGGATGATAATGTGGTTCCAATAGTTATAATTTGGAACACAGCATCAGGTAAGGAGCATTATGACAAGGGTGAATAACCTGAACAAAATCACTGGGGAACATCCTGTAAACCAAAAATAAATAATACTTTATTTTTATTTGTTCCATATATGTCAATGCCTTGAAAGACAAAAATAGACTAAGAAATCATTCCAGATTTAGGAAGACTCAAAGAAACATTATAACCAAATGCAGTATGTGATGTACTATGTGGTATAAAGGACATTATTGGATAAATTTGCAAACCTTTATTATGGGTGTACTATGGTCAGATAAAAGTGTTCTATCAATGTTACATTTTCTGAAATGATAACTGTACAGTCATTAAGAAAGAGAATGTCCTTATTCCTATGACATATCCATTAACATATCAGAGAAGTAAGGACATTCTATCAGCAATTTACTCTCAAATGATGTGTTTGAATGTACACACACATGCACAATACACACACATTACATGGAGATGATGCAATAATCAGTGAATCTGGGAAAAGTGTATGGGGGGAACTCCTTGTACTATTCTTGAAATTTTTCTGAACTTAAAATTATCTGCAAATAAAATTTTAAAAACATCACCTCAGGAAGATTGGCCAAGCACTATTTTAAGTTAATATGTATTCAAACATTTTTTCTTGAAATGTCCCCAAGCATTCTGTCTTCACATGCAAAGCTTAATCTTTCTGCCTTAATTATATTCTTGATAGGTATAAGTGTGGGCACCTAGTTTAAATGACGTTGAGAAATGAAAAATTCTAGGTACAGCTAGTTGCCTTTGAAAATATCACAAGTCAAGTAACACTGATGTTAGATGATGTCTCACAGTCCTTTAGAAAACTTAAAACAAAACAAAATCCTCTTTTGACATATATTTATTAAACTAAATAAACTATGAAGATTTATGCTTTTTGATGCTTATTTTATCAAAACAAATCATTATATTTGAGAAAAATAAAGTTGACAGAAATGATCATTATAAAGTGTGGGGGAGCTTTGTCTGCCAAGCCCCCCATCCACCATGGATGAGAATTAGTCCACCAAGACATGATCTGCTTGGGGAGGAAAGGTGGCTGATCTCTCACAGGAGAAGGACCAAGAGCCTTTTCCTCAATGGCTTTTATTGGGTTCATTTACACAGGAATTCAGGTAAAGCTCATTACTCATTGCTGGGAAGTAAGGATCAAATAACAAGGAACTCTGAGGGCCTATTTTGAATCAGGGTCAGATAGCTAAAGAGCTACAAAAACTTTAAGGAACAAACTTACTTCTTGCTTGGACCCTTATCATTCAATTAAAAGCATTCTAAACAAAGCAGATTTCACAGGATTTTATATATTCTTTCTTAGGCCTGATCATCTGGGGAACCTGCCCTTTCCAGTACAGGGCTGTACCACCCTGTCATTGTTTCAGGCTTAGGTGGAGCAAGGGAACTAAGGCAGCCAAGAGATTAGGAGATTTTCTCGCAGACAATGAGGACTCAGGCTATGTCAAAGTCGAGGGGTGAAGGTCCATCACCCCCTTTTGCTGTAACCCCCAAAGTCCTTCCTTGGGGGCCTCCCACATGATTGTTCCTGTCTTAGGTCATTCCCCCCTTGGGGAATCTTACCCGTCATTGGCTAACTAACCAAACATTGGGGACCAGGCAGGGTGAAGTAAAAGAGTAGAAGCGACGTTCCTGCCAGGGAGATAAGCTTTTGTTTCCTTGCTGGCTTACGGTTTCAAGATCACTCCCTTAACCTTAGCCTTGGCAGAAGTTACAGCTTCTGATACCAGGCAGGGCTGTTCCCAAAAATAAAGTACATATTTACCATGACTTTTAGAGAAGATGTCTGTACAAAAGATTGAAAACCAAAAAAAAAAAAAAAAAAAAATGTTATTAGCTTAAAATCTGTGTAGAATTTTTTTTTTCCTACAATGCAGACTCTTTTCTAAACACCTGGAAAGGAGACATCCATATTAAAAAAAAATGGTGCTTTATTGGCTAGTCTATAAATTTTTCTCTCCTGCTTTCCACTCTTTCCTTCTTCCTTGTTTCTGAGGCCTTAACACCAACAGAAGACTAAGATTCATCTGCACTCCACTTAATATGTGTAACCAGCTGTGACTTTATTTTTTGATGCTGCCACATGACTTTTTTTTCATGAGCTATAGGTGTTAATTGGTATCTTTGTATCTTGCTAATTAAGTTCTAGCAACACCTTTTCTGTCATCCTCGTTTGCATTTAATGAGCTCCCTTGTTGTATTAATTTATTGGATAATTAGATAAAACAGAAAAAAAAGCTCAGTTTCTTTAGGCATCATTTTGGAAAGTATACCTTAAATATTCAAAGACTGATAAAATGTATACAGTACAAAACAAAAAAATAATCAGCTTGGTAAAACATATACTTAATTTAAGCTGGTATACTCACACTGATATTTTTAAATAATGTGATCATTGTGGCATATACAAGAAAAAAAAAAAAGAAAACTGATTCAATAGCCCAGGCAACAATTGTTTTAGTATAATACAAGAGAATCACATATGGTACAACCTGATGCTCATACCAGAAACCTTTGCAATATTTAAGTACAACAAGCAAATTATCAGTTAATCAATGTGCCCTCTGGACTCTAATTATCATTTTTATTTACATGTTAATTTTCTTTCTAAAATTCTTTTCATGGACTGGACCAGTCATTATTAAGATTTTTTTTATTTATTATGATGCCAGTAATTACTTGATAAATGAAGAATGGAAAAACCATTGGCATACATTGAAACTTATTATTATTTAATATTATAATAATTTTAGTTTGGGAATTTTGGAAATTATTTTGGTTGAGAACATCAGATGTTATTGGTTCTATTCTCCCTCTCCTTCTCAAACTGGTTCAGGCTGATAGCTCTCTGACTTGTCCAATATCTTTACAAAGGTTAATGACATCTCATTGCTCTACTTTTGTCTTTAATTGAACAATGGGTTTAATTGGATTGGCTTATTGGAGTTGACATATTTTGGAAATATTAATAATCAGGATAAAAAATTCACATCTTTAAATACCTATCAATTTTAAGGTACTACAAATATCCAAAAATAAAAATATCAGGATATAACTATCAATATTAAATGGACAGTCACAAATTCAGTAAACACTAAAATTGTGTTTAGTGAACAACAAAAGATAAATTCAGCTGAAAGTCAAATTTCAGCAAGATGGTGAGGAGTTAGTGGAAGCCACACTAATCTCCTCCCAAGACCAATCTGGAATTACAACTAAATTGTGGATAAATCACCCAGAACAAAAAATTAAACAATGGGGAGAGAGAAGCCTTATAACCTCAGACAGACAGAAGACTCACCTTCAGCACAACCTGTTTGGTAAGGAGTACAGTGGAGATTTGAGAGGGCTGGCTGGGTGGCCAAAGGCAGCAGCACCTGAGGGATAATTAAGTGTCAGGTTGGATCCCCTGAGAAGTGTGGGGTCTAAACCCTAAGCTGGGATCCCCAGCCTAGACCACAAGAACCCAAAAAGTACACAGATAACAACCAGAAGCAAAACCCAGCAGGGTTGCTCTCTGCCAGAGATGGAGGGCTGGAGACTCAAAGAGCTATTTAAAGGACCAACACATCAAATTTTCATCTACACAGGGTTCCAGCAAAGGTGAAAGCAAAGTGGGCTGGAGATGCCTGAGGAGAGGCTGGGATGGATGCTTTGGGGAGAAAGTTGAGGGAGTAGCCACAGGAATCCAAGTGCTGAATCATCCCCCAAATGGGGGCAGCCATTACACTCAGGCAGATCACTCTCCCCCAAGCCTGAGGGGAAACAGCACTGCCCCCAAGAGAGACTCTGCCCCACCTCTGTATTCCTTAAGCCTGGATGCTGAGTGCAGAGTGACTAAATTAATAACTGAAAGAATCAGGCACAGATGTACATCCATGGCAAAGGTGGGCAGAGTGACCTAGAGACACTTGAGGAAAAACTGGGGACAGAGGCTTGGGGGAAAGAACTGAGAGAGTGGTGGCCAGGATTCTGGTGCTGAGTCATCACCAAAACTATAGCAGCCATCTTGCTTAAGCAGACCACTGCCCTCTGAGCAGTAGCAGCCTGAGGGGAAACAATAGCCCCAATCCCAGCAACAATTCTGCCCTGACCTGTGAAGTTTAAACCTGACTGATGAGTGCAAACTGAAGGAGACAGCCATAGACAGCCATATCTCTGGCAGTCTCAGAGCAGGCTGCCTAAGGTCAGACTGGGTCAACATCTGACATCACCAGAGGCTGATCCAGAAAGAAAAAACAGTGTAAATACTAAAGACTACCGAGACAAAATCCACTGTGGTTTTCTCCACGATTAGCAATATTTTCTTTCCTGTATAGCAGGGGTGTCAAACTCATTTTCACCAGGGGCCACATCAGCATCATGGTTGGCTTCAAAGGGCCAAATATAATTTTAAGACTGTATAAATATAACTACTCCTTAACTAGGGGCAAGGACCTTGGTGCTGCCACTGGGTAGAAACAAGGTGATGGGCCGGATAAAACAAGGGGGGGGACCAGATTCAGCCCACGGGCCTCATGTTTGCAGCCTGTACTTTATAGCTTTTGAGTATTCATTTCTTGTCCAGCGAGTGTGTGCATATGAAGTCACTGGAATTTATAGTACAGTTTATTTCTCTCCTTTCATATAATAGTCTTAACCTCTTTACAACCTTATTAATACTGGTTCATTTGCTGTTGAAACTGAGATTGTCAGAGGTGGGTAAATATTTTTGTGGCTGTGGGTTTGTTCCCTGGGCTTTGTGGTTTTCCTCTGGCAGCAACTGCAAAACAGCATACAAGATGTGGTGGATGGAGTGACACTCAGTCAACCAGCTAGAGGGAAGGAACCACCAAAGAATGACCAACAACAATCAAAACCCAATTATATCCACAGAACCATCATAAAAGACATCCCAAGAGCAGCAATACCAGAAGATCAAAGAGAATGCATCACTGAATCTCACAGGTCTCCTACCATAGAAGATTACACCACAAAATCACATAGTCAGAACAGATCAGTTCAAAAAGCAGAAGCTAACAAGAGGAGTATCATAAACAACGTGGAAACAAAGAAACAAATCCCAAATGAAATGAAAGGAGGGAGCCTCAGAAACAATGTTAAATGAAACAGAGATAAACTATCAGATGTTGAGTTCAAAGCAATGGCTATAAGGTAGCTGAGCTCACTCGCAGAGAATTACCTAAAACTACAGGGAAACTACAGGGAACTAACTGCAAACTATATCAACATGAAAAAGGAAATAGAAACTATGATCAAGGGCCAAAAGGAAATGAAGACTACAACCTCTGAATTGAAGAACACAGTAGAAGGAATCAAAAGCAAGCTAAATGAAGCAAAGGCTCAAATTGGCAAGCTGGATGACAAGGTAGAAAAAAAACTCCCAGAAAGAGCAAGAAAAGGAAAAGAGATTCAAAACATATGAAGAGGTGTTAAGGGAACTGTAGGACAACATGAAACATAACAATATCCATATAATAGGGGTACCAGTAGCAGAAGAAGAGTAGTGAAGAGATAGAAAACCTGTTTGAAAAAGTAATGATGGAAAACTTTCTTAATTTGATGAGAGAAAAAGTCACACAAATCCAGGAAGCACAGAGACTCCCATCAAGAGGAACCCAAAGAGGCCCACTTCAAGACACATCATAATTAGAATGGCAAAATTCCAAAACAAAGAAGATTCTTAAAGGCAGCAAGGGATAAACAGGAAGTAAAATACAAGGGAGCCCCCATAAAACTAGCAGCTAACTTCTGAATGGAAATGCTCCAAGCCAGAAGGGAAAGACAAAAAATATTCAAAGTAATGAAAACCAAGGGCCTGCAACCAAGACTACTCTATCCAGCAAGGCTCTCAATTAAAATGGAAGATGAAATAAGGAGTTTCTCATATAAAAAGAACTTTCAAAGAATACACCTCCACCAAACCAGCATGGCAAGACAAGTTAAAGACACTGCTTTAAGAAAAGGAGGAAAAAAAGTGGAAGAGAGAGGATATAGACAGCAACACAATTATAATAGGGGATTTATTCCACTGTCAAAAATGAACAGATCTTCCAAACAAAAAGTCAACAAAGATATTGAGGCACTGAACAATGTCTTATATCAAATGACTTAACTGATATATATATATATATATATATATATATATATATATATATATATATATATATAATCTTTCATTTACAGAAGGAAAGAACACATTATTTTCAAATGCACATGGAATATTTTCAAAGACAGACCACATAATAGGACACAAAACAAGCCCCAACAAATTAAAAAAAAAAAATGAAAGCATATCAAATATTTTCTCTGACTATAAGGGCTTGAAATTAGAAACCTACCTCCCGGGAAAAGAAATAACAACTAAATAATGCTTGCATTCATGGTAATTGAATAGTATGCTATTGAACAATGAGTGGGTTAGAAATGATATCAAGGAAAAATAAAAAAATTTCTGGAATCAAAAGAAAATGAACTCACAACAGTCCAAAACCTATGGCACTTAGTAAAGGTAGTCTTGAGAGGAAAGTTCATAGCAATACAGGCCTACCTAAAAAAGATAGAAACATTTCAAATAAAAAAACCTAACCTTATGTCTACAAGAACTTTAGGAACAACAACAAAGACAGCCCAGAGCAAGTAGAAGGAAGGAAATAACCAATATCAGAGCAGAATTAAATGACAAAGAGACTAAAAACACAATTCTAAGGATCCAGGAAATGGTTCTTTGAAAAGATAAACAAAATCCACATGCCTTAAGCAGACTTATCAATAAAAAGAAAGAAAGAAGACCCAAATAAACACAATGAGAAATGAAAGAGGAGAGGTTACAACTGATACTACAGAAATACCAAGGATTGTAAGAAATTATTATGAAGAACTATATGCCAAGAAATTTGAAAACCTAGGTGAAATGGACTAATTTCTAGAAAGATATAGTTTTCCAAAACTGAATGAAGAAGCAGCAGAAATCCTGAACAGACTGATGACAGCTGAAGAAATTGAAGTAGTAATAAAAAAAATCCCAACACACAAAAGTACTGGACCACACATTTTCACGGGAGAATTTTACAAAACATTTAAGGAAGAGCTAACTCCTATCCTTCACAGACTATTCCAAAAAATCCAAGAAAATGGAAGACTCAAATTCTTTTTATGAAGCCAGTATCATCCTAATTCCAAAACCAGACAAAGGGACAACAAAGAAAGAAAACTATAGGCCAATATTGCTAATGAACACAGACGGTAAAATCTTCAACAAAATATTGGCAAACCGCATCCAGCAATACATTAAAAAGGTCATACACCATGATCAAGTGGGATTCATCCCAGGGATGCAAGGATGGTACAATATTTGCAAATCTATAAGTGTAATACATCGCATAAACAAATGGAAAGACAAAAATCACATGATCATATCAATAGATGTGGAGAAAAGCGTTTGATAAGGTACAGCACCTGTTTATGATAAAAACCCTTAGCAAAGGGGAACAGAGGGAGCATTCCTCAACATAATAAAAGCCATATACCAGAGACCTACAGCCAACATCATACTCGTTGGGCAAAAACAGAAAGCTTTTCCACTAAGATCAGAAATGAGACAATGATGTCTGCTTTGACCATTTCTATTCTGCATAGTATTGGAAGTCCTAGCCACATCAGTCAGGCAAGAAAAAGAAATAAAAGGCATCCAAATTGGAAAGGAGGAAACAAAACTGTCATTGTTTGCAAAGGACATGATAGGTACATAGAAAATCCTATAGATTCCACCAAAAAATGACTCGACCTAATAAGTGAATTTGGCAAAACAGCAGGATACAAAGTCAATATTCACAAATCAAAGACACCACTAATGAAATATCAGAAACAGAAATTAGGGAAAAAACATTTAATATAGCAACAAGAAAAATAACACACCCAGGAATAAACCTAACTAAGGAAGTAAAAGACCTATTGTCAGAAAACTACACAACACTGAAAAAAGAAATTAAGGAAGACACAAACAAATGGAAGTATGTGCCATGCTCATGGATTGGAAGAATTAACTTCATCAAAATGTCCATATTACCCAAAGCAATTTATAGCTTCAATTCAATCCCTGTTAAAATACCAATGACATATTTCACAGATACAGAAAAAACATTTCAAAAAGTTATATAGAACCACAAACAATCCTGAATAGCTACAGCAATTCTGAGAAAGAAGAACAAAGCAGAAAGGATTGCAATACCTGATATCAAGCTGTATTTCAAGGCCACTGTAATTAAAAAAGCCTTGTACTGACATAAGAACAGACACCTAGACCAATGGAACAGGATAGAGAGCCCAGAAATAAACCCCAGTCTGTATGGTCAATTAATATTTGACAAAGTGGGAAGAAGCATAAAATGGAGTAAAAATAGCTACTACAACAAATGGTGTTGGGAGATCTGGACAGCTACAGGCAAAAAATGAAAAAAAGAAAAGAAACTTGACCACCAACTTACACCATATGCAAAAATAAATTCAAGGTGGATAAAAGACAAAGATAAGTCATGACACCATAAAAGTCCTAGAGGAGAGCATAGGCAGGAAAATCTCAGATATTTCACACAGCAATATTTTCACTATGTCCCCTAGAGCAAGGGACATAAAGGAAAGAATAAACAAATGTTATCTCATCAAAATAAAAAGCTTCTGCATGGCTAAAGAAAACAGAATTTAAATGAAAGGAGAAACAACGGTATGGGAAAACATATTTGCCAATGATACCTTGGACAAGGGTTTTATCTCCAAAATATATGAAGAACTCACATGACTCCACTCCCAGAAGACAAACAACCTCATTGAAAAATGGGCAAAGGACTTGAACAGACACTTCTCTGAGAAGGATATTTAGAGGGTCCAGGGGCACATGAAAAGATGCTCAGCATCACTAGCCAACAGATAAATGCAAATTAAAAGCACAATGAGAACCACTTCACACTGGTGATGATGGCCATCATAAACAAAGCAACAAACAACAAGTGTTGGAGAGGATGTTGAGAAAAGGGAACCCTATTGCACTGTTGGTGGGAATGCAGACTGGTGCAGCCACTGTGGAAAACAGTATGTAATTTCCTCAGAAAAATAAAAATGGATCTGCCTTTTGACCTGGTAATTCCACTGCTGGGACTATACCCTAAGAACCCTGAAACATCAGTGCAAAAGAACTTATGCACCCCAATGTTCATAGCAGCACAATTTACAATAGCCAAGTGCTGGAAGCAACTTAAGTGCCCATCAGTAAATGAATAAATCAAGAAACTATGGTACATTTACACAATGGAATACTACACAGCAGAAAGAAAGAAGGAGTTCCTACCCTTTGCTACAGCATGAATGGCTCTGGAAAGCACTATGCTAAGTGAAATAAGCCAGGCAGTAAAAGACAAATACCGTATTTAAGTGTAACATAATCAACAAAAGAAAAAAGCAAGCAAAATATAACCAGAGACATTGAAATTAAGAGAACAAACTGATAGTAACCAGAGGGAATAATGGGATGAAAATGGGGAAGGGTTCAGGAACATGTACAAAGGACACATGGACAAAACCAAAGCAGGGGTAGGATTAATGGTGGGAAGTGGAGATGGCTGGGGTCAGGGGCAGTGGTGGGAAAATGGAAACAACTGTATCTGAACAGCAATAAAGATAAGTAAATAAATTGAAGAGTATAAAAATTTTCAGCTGAAAGTCCTAATGATATATAATCCTTCACGTATTCTCAAACTGCTATGATGACACAAATTACTACTATTACTGTCCAGCTTGGTAACATTGAACTTCCCAGTTGGGATTAGTGAATTTTAATAAGAAACCTTAAAAATGGTAATAATGAGTCACTCAGGAGATGATGCTGTCAATGTCTTCTAGAGGAATAGTACTAATATTTTCTGGCTGTCCATGTTGCATCAATACTCTGCTCTAGGTAGAAACAGGTGTGTGGAGAGGTTGTGAGCTTGAAAGCAACATAATTTGTTTCCACTTGATCTTTTGGTGAAGTGCATTGGAATAAAAAGTATTTCCAGAGTCATTTGTCATTCAGGAATTAATAAAAGATTTTCTTTCAGTTTTTCAAGAAAAAACAAAATCAGTAATTGACATAGTAATGTAAAACTTCCATTGCCATTGGTTTTGTTCTGCCCCATTTTTAACTTAAAACCGTCATGACTGTTACAAGTATAAAGGGGACTAGAACACCCAGAGATGCAATTTGAGACAGATAGCAAAGCTGTGAGAAGACTGTGTGCAGAAAATATTCTTCCCATGTGTGGACTTGGCCTTTGAAGTAAAGATTTACAACAGGAAATTAGGAATGGGCTAGAACAACCTCATAAACAAGTTCAAAATTGTGTCAGCGCACCAAAATATTTCACCAGACTGCCCTTCCCCTAGGAGGTTCACAGGTGGTATAATAAATGAAATCCGCTATCTTTCTACATGTCTAGCATATTTGATTATTTTGGCTCAACTATTAGTTATTTGTAAGCCAGTGTGTAAATACAGACACTAGCTGAATATTTATGTACAGCTCTAGAAGCTACCTTCATTAATTTGTCTACATATGGGGGATATAGCTATGGAGGAATAGAAAATATTCATTCTGAAAGTGCATAATGTAATACATTAAAATATGAACATACTCTGTGTGAGGGGTCCTAGAACTCTTGGTAGGTACTGGGTCCCTATTGATCCTTTATCATTTTCTCTCTTCCTACAAGTGAATATGAAACTGAAAAGCTGACTTTAACATTTCTCAAATTGTTGTACTGCAGGAATCATCTTATAAAAAACTCCCTAAGTTTTAATCTAGACATAATATATTTTATTAGCTAACTTGTACCAAGTCTCTCCGCAGAGCCAAACTAAACATGATCTTAAATGTTCTTTTGTTTTTGTAGAAGAATACCAATCTGAGAGTCCCTTGTTTTTCACTGAACAATAAAATTAACCAGTTATTGATTTTATACTGTCATTAGAGTCCATTGTTACTGTTCTTTCAACAAAATAAAATACTCAAAGAATAAACAAACATAAAAATTAACACATAAAAGAATATCACTGATGTGCATTTTCCTCTGGATATTAGCTTTGGATTGTATTCATAGAAAATTATCTCAATGTCAAAGATTCAATGCCGTAAGAAAAAAAACTATCACCAAAAGAACTCTAATTTTCAACTTTCTTTTCATTTATTGGATAAAGTCTCATTATTCTTTTAGACAAAAAGTAATTATAGTGATTTGACAGAGTAAAGTACTTGAAAGTATCTGCTCAAATTTGGTAGAGGATCTGTTTCAAATGTTATTCCACTCTGAATCTTTATAAATACAGTCAATTCTGAGATTTTCTCCACAGGTTTAGATTAATTTTCTAAACACTCAGCTTTCTCGTATCCAAAGCAACAGCTGGATTATATAATGAATTTTGCTTTGACTACCTAAAGTCTCCCATGAAGCAACATGGGAACATTTTATTATATTTAAGGGAATAAAGTGGCATCTCAAATCATCCTTGCTGAGAGGTAAGTTCAAAATCATAAAATGGTTTATTTGACCAAGACCTCAGTAACTTTGACATATTTGCTAATAGAGATGTATTCTAGAATTACCTAGGGAGATGATTTAAAGATTCCTGGATGTCACTTTTGACCTTCTAGGCAAACAAACAACAGTGACTTTGAAAGTAATTTCTATAATTCTATTAAATTTCTACCAATGTAGTATGATCACTTAAATTCACCAAAAAGCTATTTTTTGTTTATTTAAGTCATTTATCCAAAGTTAAATATGCTTAGTAGTAGAGAAGGATCTACTTTTTGAACACCTAGGCCAGTTCTTTATAAAATGTGTTAAGAATTGATAGAAAGCATGTGTCTCATTGTTTTGCTGCAAAGGGCTAGTCAAACAGAATATTTAATCAACTAAGAAATTTAGACTATTTATGATGTTTTCTAAAGTTATAGACTATTTAAATATTTTTAGAGATAGTCACAAAATTACTTTTTTATATTTCTATCTTCTATAGTAGCATTATTAATATTAAGTGAGATAGTATATCAAATGTTTGCTGCAACTACCTAGGAATCCTTTTTGGCCTTTAGAACATCTATCTCACTTGTTAGAAGAGATATTAATAATTTTATATCTTCTCTTTATTACTAATCTCACTAGGTTAAATTGAGGAATAACAAAGAAAGATAAATAGTTTGAAAACATTTATTTGGATTTTATCAGCACACTCCAAAGAAATCCTTCATTTGTGTGTGTGGAAAGGCATAAAAATAAACTTTGGCAAAATGCAAAATGGTCTTGGAAAATTTAATGAAAGAAAAATGCAGTGGCAATTATTGTGGCTCAGAACATGAGGGTTGGCACTAAATTTCTCCAAAGGAAAACCATAGTGACAATTCAATCCCAAGTTACCTCCAGAATGTTGGATCAAAGATGCATTTCATGGGTACTCTTGAATGAAAGACATTGGAGATTAAAGATGTGTCTTAGTTACAGTATTACACATATGAGACTATTGTGAAAACAACATGTGTTTTCTATAGTTTGTACCAATCGTGAAATATATTAAATATTTATTTATATCAATTAAAAACATTTTTACATGGACAAAGCCAAAGGGGGTCGGTTCAAGAGTGGGAGGTGGAGATGGGGGTAAGGGGCATAGTGGGGTAAAAATGGAGACAATTGTACTTGAACAACAATAAAAAAAGAAACTATAAAATTAAAAAAAAAACATTATTTTTGGCTACAAGTATCATATAATTCAAAAGACTATGATTTAAACAAGTGGTATGTTAATTTTTCTTGTGAAAGAATGGACTGAAAGTTAGGCAGTTCAGGGCTGGTTTCCCAATCCCTTCCCCTTCATATTTTGATGTCCCTCTATTATAGGGTCTTGAGAGTACAATAATTAAATGTCTTATCCCCACTCTCCCTCTTTTTAAATATATTTTATTGATTATGCTACTACAGTTGCCCCATTCCACCCCGTTCCCCTCCACCCTGCACCCTCCTTCCCACTCGCATTCCCACCCCCCTTTAGTTTATCTCTGTGGGTCCTAAATATAAATCCTTTAGCCTTTACATTTCCTATACTATTCTTAACTGCCTTCTACCTACTTTGTATCTACATTTTATGCTACTTATTTCTGGTACCTTTTCCCCATTCTCCCCTCTCTACCTCCTCACTGATAACCCTCTATATGATCTCCATTTCTGTGATTCTATTCCTCTTCTAGTTGTTTGCTTAGTTTGTTTCTATTTATTTGTTGTTTATTTTGTTGGTTCCATTGTTGATAGTTGTAGGTTGGTTGTCATTTTAATGTTAATATTTTTTATTATTTTCTTTTTCTTAGATAATTCTTTTCAACATTTTGTATAATAAGGGCTTGAGGTCGATGAACTCCTCACATTTGACCTTATCTGGGAAGCACTTTATCTGCCCTTCCATTCTAAGTGATAGTTTTGCTGGATAGAGTAATCTTGGATGTAGGCCCCTGCTTTTCATGACTTCAAATACTTCTTTCCAGCCCCTTTTTGCCTGCAAGGTGTCTTTGGAAAAATCAGCTGATGGCCTTATGGGCACTCCTTTGTAGGTAATTATCTCCTTTTTTCTTGCTGCTTTTAAGATTCTCTCCTTCTCTTAAATCTTGGCTAATGTGCCTTGGTGTGTGCTTCCCTGGGTCCAACTTCTTTGGAACTGTCTGAGCTTCCTTGACTTCCTGGAGGTCTATTTCCTTTGACAGATTGAAGAAATTCTCCTTCATTATATTTTCAATTTCTTGCTCTTCCTCTTCTTCTTCTGGCACCCCTATGATTCGGATGTTGGAATGTTTAAAGTTGTCATAGAGGTTCCTAAGCCTCTCCTTATTTATTTTTTATTTTTTTGAATTCTTATTTCTTCCTTCTGCTCCAAACCATTGATTTGAGTCCCAATTGCCTTCCCTTCACTGTTGATTCCCTGTACATTTTCCTTTATTTCACTTTTTATTGCCTTCATTTATTCCTCTTTTGTGACTATACTCAACCAATTCATTGAGCATCCTGATTACCAGTGTTTCAAACTCTGCAACTGGTAGGTTGGCTATCTCTTCATCGCTTAGTTGTATTTTTCCTGGAGCTCTGATCTGTTCTTTCATTTGGGCCATATTTTTTTGTCTCCATGTACCTATTACATAGTAAGGAGCAGAGCCTTAGGTATTTTTCAGGGCGCAGCAACCCATTGTTGTGTTGTGGTGCTTGGGGAGGGATCCGGGAGAGAACAATGCAGCTTGCTTGACTCTTAGCTGACTTTCAGTCACTTTCCCTGCTTCCCAAAGCAAATTGGGCCTTCTGGCAATGATTTTCAGATGGGTGGTTTTGTGTATGCTCTAGGACCCTGTGGGTCTCTCTAATGAACTCTTCTATTAGGCTGGGAGTTCCTCCCACCACCTCAACCCCCACTGATTTTTTCAGTGATAGGTTATGAGACTTTATTGTACTGCACTGGAACTCTAGATTGTGTGGTCTGTCTCACTCCCCAGTTGTTCCCCTGGTTAATCTGCATGGAAATGCAGAAACTTTCAGTCCCACAGCCCCTGCCTTGCCTGCCTGGGTTCCTGCTGGTCTGGACAAATGTTTCTTCCTTAACTCCTTGGTTGTCAGACTTCCATACAATTTAATTTTCTGGCAGTTCTGGTTGTTTTTTGTTTTTAAATTTGTTGTCTATTTTTGCTGTGGGTAGAGGCACAGTATATCTACCTATGCCTCCTTGTCAGCTGGAAGTCCTTATGTCCTATCTTATAAAACTTGAAGCATCATCATTTAGGATGATTAGATTAATAGTAATATGTAATATGGCTTGTAGAAAAAAAGCATGAAGGAAGGGAGGTGGTCTTCCAAAATACTGATAATGTAGTTTAAGGTAGTAAGAGACAAAATTAGATGATGTCAGATAGACTGAACATGGCACTTTATATCAGACAGACAATTTGAAAGAGGTAAAGTCTGTTTTTCAAAACTATTATTTAATTAGTTATAGGGTTAAAGATTTAGTTTTAAAACTGTAACCCAGAATTTAGAACTTTAAGTCTTTCTTTTCAAATATTGCCACTATAATGCTTCATAATGATCTATTCCAAAATGTTATGGCTTAAAACAAAAAATAGTTCATCAAACTCTTCATTTTGTGATTGGGTAAGCTTTAGTAACACTTGATTTGTTTTACCTGGGTGGATGGATATCTTCAGGCTGCAAGTTGGCTGAGCTTGGTTCTTTCTGTCTTTCTGAGACATAGACTGAAATGAGAGGAGCAACCCAAAACCAACCCGTGGGATATTCTTTTTTTTATCAATGTTCAAATACAGTTTCTTCATTTTCCCACCACCACTTTCCCCCACCCCACCCACCACCACTTCCCATCCTCAATTGTACACCCCTTTGGCTTTGTCCATGGGTCCTTTATACATGTTCTTTGATTACCCTTTCCCTTCCTTCCCCGTTATTTCCCTCCCTTCTCTCCTCTGATTACCAAAGACATTGAAATTAAGAACAAACTGACCATAACCAGAGGGGATATTCTTCTAATGCAGAGACAGAAGTTCAGGACAAGCTGACTACATGAACATATTTGGTTGAGTCAAAAGAGGAGAATTGGGGAAGTACACACCAACCATCAAGAGGCCTTGGTAAGGCACCTGATGTATAATTCTACTACATTGCTTGCAGTATTATTGGAATGGAATTCTGGAAACTCTATGTCATTCATATGAAATCATTAAATGAAAGGACATACTTAAACCTTAAGCTGTCTGTCTCAAGTGGTTTTTTTTTAAACAGTGAGGCTTGTCACAGAAGAAAGTATGCAATAGTCAAAAACAAAATAACTTTGGTGACTGGGAAAATGATCTTCAAGTAAAAGAGAATGAAGAAACAGCCATTCCAAGATGGAGCAATGTCTCTTAACATAGGCTGGAGAGAGAAAGAAATGCCACTGGAAACTGAGGTGGAGACACTGGCCAAGCTCTTCCTGATTGGGGATTTAGCTGAACTCTAATGGAAACACAATCATTTATGTCACAAAGCCACATATTCTGCATTGATTGTGATTTAATATATAATTGGTATATGAATAAAGAGAAAATTTAAGATCTCAGAATTTATGTATATGCATCATAATGCATTTTTATGTTGTTTTTTTTACTAATTTAGAGAGAGTAGGGTTTGCTGTTATTGTTATTTTTATATAGAGTGAATATTTAATGTTTATTTGATGAGAAAATCATATTTAGTTTACTGTTCATATCTTTAGAGGTACTAAGCTAAAAGATTCCCATGATGTTTAGCCACAGTGTGTAAATTGACATAAAGGTATTTCCTAGCATTTTTTCTTTTCCTTCCTCCCTCCCTTCCTTCCTTCCTCCCTTCCTTCCTCCCTCCCTCCCTCCCTTCCTTCCTTCCTTCCTTCCTTCCTTCCTTCCTTCCTTCCTTCCTTCCTTCCTTCCTTCTTTCCTTCCTTCCTTTCCCTGAATGGTCAACAAAGAACTTTACTCACTGATGACACTGGACTATAAGAAATTTAGAAAAAATATTTATTTTTAGACAAATAAGACAAAAAATTAAATGAGATTTAGATAACCACTTAATAAAAGACAAGAATTTTAAGCTACAGTTTTCTATACAGTAAATTATAAATTTTAAGTTACATAAAATTATAATTTTTCTTAATATTATTTTTGTAACATTACAATATTTCCTCACTTTTTACACCCTTGAGTTTCTATCATAAGTATATTATTTTCAACTTAGGAACTACCTTTTAAATATTAGATTCTTATGTCCATTTACTTCTCAGAAAAACAGCCTTTCTTTATAGAATGTAGCAGTTCCACCAGCTGGTTCAAAAAAATTACTCAGTAATAAAAATCACATCTGTAATATGATTAAAATATGAGGACTCATGCACTGAGGCATTAGGTCACTTAATTTGTCCTACTGAGTTTTTAAAGTTATTATTAAAGTATATTAACTTTAGAAAGGACATGAAAGGGAATCTATTGTATCCTAGCATTAAAAACAGGACTCTCCTCACCAGCATCCTTGAATGAGCTGAAGGATAATGCTCTATTGACATTCTCATTAGATATGTAGAATAAAAAAGTATTTGAGTGATGTTTTAAAGGAACACTATTAAATATGTGAAAAGATATGACTCATGGTAGGAAAAAAGTCATGTAAAATAAAAGTGCAAAAACTCCACATATTAGGAAAATTTTACTAGACTATAAAGTTAGGTAATAAAATGAAGAGTAAACTAAATGTAATTGCCTAAAACATCATAAAATAAAAAAAAACAATGAGAATGAATGATGCAAGAATGGCAGGATAATTAAACCCTATTTCTTTTTTTATTTATTCTATTATAGTTGTACCAATTTTTTTCCTCTTGACCCCTTGCACCCATCTTACACCTCTAGCCAAAATCAATCCTTTCTATGTTTTCCATGCCCATGCTTCATTCTACACATTCTTTGACTATTCCTTCTCCTTCCTTTCACATTCACCGACTCCTCCTTCCACAGCTATTGGTCTGTTTCATGTTTCTGTGTCTCTGGTTCTATTTTTCATATTAGTTTATTTTGTTCATTAGATTCCAGTTATAAGTGAGGTCATAATGGTATTTGATTTTTGCCGACTGCCTTATTTCACTTACAATAATAGTAATCAGCTCCAAAAGATAGGACTTCCTTCTTTCTTTCTGCTGTGTAGTATTCCATTGTGTAAATGCTCAACAAATTTTAATCCATTCATGTACTGATGGGTACTTAGGCTGTTTCCAACAATAAGCTATTGTAAATAGCTCTGCTATGGACATAAGGGTGCATAAGTTCTTTTGAATTTGTGACTCAGGATTCTTAGGGTATATCCTCAACAGTGGAATCACTGGGTCATACCACTGGCCCATTTTACATTTTTTTTTGAGGGAATTCTGTACTGTTTTCTACAGTTGGCTATACCAGTCTACATTCCCACAGAGCACTAGGGCTCCCTTTTCTCCATGTCCTCACCAGCACTTGTTGGTTGATTTGTTACTGAGAGCCATTCTGACAGGAGTGAGGTGATATCTCAATGTGGTTTTAATTTGCATACCTCTGATGACTAATAATGTTGAGCATCTTTTCATATGTCTGTGAGTCATCTGTAGGTCCTCCTTAGAGAAGTGTCTATTCAGGCTCTTTGTCCATGTTTTCACTGTGTTGTCTTCCTGGAATAGAATCGCATGACTTCTTTACACATTTTGGAGATTAAACCCTCATCCAGTGTATGATCAGCAAATATGTCCTCTCATACAGTTGGTTCCCTTTTCATTTTAATACTGCTTTCATTAGCCATGCAGAAACTTTTTTATTTGATGTAGTTCTATTTGTCTATTTTTTCCTTTATTCCCTTTACCTTAGCAGATATATTGGCAAAAATATGGCTATGAGGATGTCCAAAATTTTACTCTCTAAGCTTTCCATATGGACTTTTATTGTATCACAACTTATATTTAAGTTCTTTATCCATTGTGAGTTTATTCTGGTGTATGGTGTAATTTGGAGGTCTAGTTTCTTTCTTTCTTTCTTTTTTTTTTTTTGGCATTTACCAGTCTAGTTCTACGAATACCATTTATTGAAGAGATTGTTTTTACTTCATTGTATGCTCATGACCCCTTTGTTGAATATTAATGGACCATAGAGACATGTTTTTTTTCTGTGCTCTCTATTCTGTTCCATTGATCTATGTGTTTATTCTTATACCAGTACCAGATTGCTTCGATTACAGTGGCCTTATAGTATAGTTTAATATAAGATATTGTGATACCCCCAGCTTTGCTCTTCTTTCTCAGGATTCTTGGGGTTATTCAGGATCTTTTTTGGTTCCATATAAATTTTAGAAATTTTGTTCTAGATCTGCAAAATATGCCATTGGTATTTTAATAGGAATTGCATTGAATCTACACGTAGATTGCTTTGAGTAGTATGGATATTTTAATGATGTTAATTCTTCCAATCCAAGGAGAGTGTCTATGATTTCATTTATTTGTATCTTCCTCAATTTCTTTCTTCAGTGTCCTAAAGATTTCCAATTACATGTCTTTTTCCTTCTTGGTTAAATTTGTTTCTAGGTACTTTATTTTTCTTGTTGCTTTAGTAAATGAATTTTTTTTCTAATTTCTCTTTCCAAAAGTTTATTTTTGGTGTACACAAATTCTATCACTTTCTGAATATGACTTTGTATCCTGCTACTTTACCAAATTTATTTATTATGTTGAGTAGTTTTTTTGTGGAGACTGTAGGGTTTTCTATGTATATTATCATGTCATCCGCAAATAATGACAGTTTTACTTCCTCCTTTACAGATTGGATATATTTTATTTCTTCTTCTTGTCTGAATCTCTGTGACTATAACTTGTAGTACTATGTTGAATAACAGTGGTAAAAGTGGGCATACTTCTCTTATTCCTGATCTTAAGGGAAACACTTTCAGTTTTTCCCTATTGAGTATGATGTTGGCAGTAGGTTTCTCCTATATGGTCTTTATTATGTTGGGGTACCCTCTCTCTAATTTTGCTTTGCTAAGTGATTTATTCATAAATGGGTGCTGGAATTAGTCAAATGCTTTTTCAGCATCTATTGATATGATCCTGTGATTTGTGACTTTCATTTTGTGTGGGGGACCCCATCCAGTGGTGTCCTCCAGAGTCACAGACAGAATGAGACTACCAAGACAAGATCTGCTTGAGGAGAAAAGGCTGGCTAATCTCTCAGAGGAGAAGAGCCCTGAGGTCCTTACTCCTGAGGCTTTTATTGAGAACATTAAGTACAAGGGTGTATAGCTTGCATGCAAAGCTCATCAATAAATGTCTAAAGGACATAGTTATAGAAAACAGATATTATCCATAGATAACAATTGAGGAAACACAGAGACCTGCCTCAGGTCAGGATCTGTTAGATATGCTGATGCCAGAGGGTCGTTAAGGTGTGGTTCAGGAGATTAGGAGTTCACTCCTTCTGTTTTGGATTTAGATAGCAGATTCTTGGCAACAGGGCTATATAAAGCAAAGCAAGCCTCAAGGGGTATAATGCATTTTGGGGCCTGATTTCCCATGGGAACCTTCATTCCTAGTGTCCAGTCATGCCTCCCTCCCAGCATCCCCAGCATTCTGGTCAAGACTTACAAGACCTTATTTAAGATCTGGCTTTCACAGGGCTCTAATTCCCAGTACCACACAAAGTGGTCCCCAAGAGTTTTATTTATGTGATGTATTACATTTATTGACGTGTGAATGTTATACCATCCTTGCATCCCTAGAATAAATCCCACTTGATCATTGTGTATGATCTGTTTGATGTATTGCTGGATCCAGATTACCTATATTTTGTTGAGAATTTTAGCATCTACGTTTAGCAGATATATTAATCTATAATTTTCTTTCTTTGTGTGACTTTACCTGTTTTTTGTTTTTGGTTTTGTTTTTGGTTTTGGTTTTGTTTTAATTAGGATAATACTGACCTCAGAAAAACAGCCTGGTAGTCTTCCCTCTTCTTGAATTTTTGAAATAGTTTGAGAGGATAGGTGTTACTTCTTCTTTGAATGTTTGGTAAAATTCACCTGTGAAACCATTCAGTCCAGGGCTTTTATGTCTTTAGTTTTTTGATTACTGTTTTGATTTCACTGGTTATTATTGTTCTGTTCAAGCTTTCTGCTTCTTCCTATTGATTCAGTTTTGGGAAGGTGTATGTTTCTAGAAATTTGTCCATTTTATCTAGGTTGTCCAATTTCTTGGCATATATTTGTTCTTGGTAACTTCTTACAATCCTTGGTATTTTGTCTATTGATCATTACTTTTCCTTTTCCATTTCAGATTTTATTTATTTGGGTCCTTCCTCTTGTTTATATTTTCAAAGAACCAGCTCCTGGATTCAGTGATTATTATTATTTTTTTGTAGTCTCTATGTCATTTAATTTCAGTCTGATATTATTTCCTTTCTCCTACTTTCTCTGGTCTTTGTTTGTTGTCATTCCTTTAGTTCTAGTAGATGTATAGTTAGGTTGTTTATTTGAGAAATTTCTATCTTCTTTAGGTAGGCCTGTGTTGCTATGAACTTCCCTTTCAGGAATTCTTTTGCTGTGTCTCACAGGTTTTTGATTGTTTTGTGTTCATTTTCATTTGTTTCCTAGTACTTTCTGATTACTTCCTTGATATCACTTTTAACCCATTTACTATTTAATAAAATGTCTTCATTGTCTCCACAGTGTTCCAGTCTCCATGCATTTGAGTGTTTTCAAGTTTTTTCCTTGAGGTTTGTTTCTAGTTTCAAGTCATTGTGATATAAGAAGATGTTTGATATGATTTCAAATTTCTTGAATTTGTTAAAGCTCTTTTTGTGTCCTATCATGTGGTCTATTTTTGAAAATGTTTCATGTGCATTTAAAAAGACTATATACTTTTCTTCTTTAGGGTGAAATTTTCTGTAAATATCAATTAAGTCCATTTGATCTAGAGTGTTGTTCAGTGCCACAATATACTTGTTGATTCTTTGTTTGGAAGGTATATCCATTATCAATGGTGGGATGTTAAAATTTCCTATGATGACTGAATTGCTGTCAGTCTCCTTTTTAAAGTCCTCCAGTATTTTCTTTGTGTATTTAGGTGCTCTGGTATTGTGTGCATATATATTTATAAGGGTTGTATCCTCTTGTTGGTCTAGCCTGTTAAGTATTATGTAATGACCTTCTTTTCTCATATCATGGGTTTTGTTTTTATGTCTATTTTGTCAGATATAAGTATTCTACCCCAGCATGAATTTATTTTTATTTTTGTTTATTTTTATTTATTTTTATTTTATTGTTGTTGTCTGCATTTCCCACCCTCCACTACTCCCTCCCATCCCCAGCCATTCCCACCTCCTTCCCCTGCTTCCATCTCACCTTGGATTTGTCCATGTATCCTTTATAGTTGTTCCTGAAAACCTTCCCCCTACCCCATCATCCCCTCCCACCTTCCCTCAGATTACTGTCAGACTGTTCTTAATTTCAATGTCTCTGGTTATATTTTGCTTGCTTGTTTGTTTTGTTGATTAGTTTCCACTTCAAGATGAGAATATATGGTATTTATCTTTCATTGATGGCTTATTTCACTTGGTATAATGCCCTCAAGTTCCATCCTTGCTGTTGGAAAGGGTAGGAGCTCCTTCTTTCTTTCTGCTGTGTAGTACTCCACTGTGTAAATGTACCATAGTTTCTTTGATCCATTCATTTACTGGTGGGCATTTAGGTTGCTTCCAGCATTTGGCTATTGTAAATTGTGCTGCTAAGAACATTGAGGTACATAGGTTCTTATAGATTGGTGTTTCAGGGTTCATAAGATATATTTCCAGCAGTGGAATTTCCCATTTGCTTGGAATATTGTTTTTTTTTTTTTTTTCCTTCACTTTCAGCCTGTGTAGATCTTTTTTTTTTTTTTTTTTTTTTTTTTTTTTTTTTTTTTTTTTTTTTTTTTTTTTTTTTTTTTTTTTTTTTTTTTTTTTTTTTTTCTGCTTTCGGATGCGGGTCTCTTATAGATAGCGTATATATAGATTATGTTTTCTTATCCACTCTACTACCCTATGCCTTTTGATTGTAACATTTAATGCATTTACATTTAAGGTTATTATTGACAGGTACTTTTTTGTTGCCATTTTTCCTTTTATACGTATGTTTTCCTCTATCTCTATTTTTCTTCTTCTTCTTCAAGCAGTACCTTTAGCATCATTTGCAGTCCTGGCTTGGCAGACATGTACTCTTTTATCCTTCTTTTGTTTGAGAACCTCTTTATTCTGTCATCCATTTTAAATGAGAGTCTGGCTTTATAGAATAGTCTTGGTTGCAAGTCCTTGCTTTTCATTACTTGGAATATTTTGTATCAATTTGCTCTCTTGTTTTATTTGGTTATTGATGGCTGATTTGTTGATGGTTTCTCTTCTCCAGCTGGCTGACTTGGAGTCACAACCCCCACCCAGTTTTATATGCTCTTTTAACAGGTGTTGGCAGAACAAAGAAAAACTCCCCAGAAAACCAAACCCATGCCCACAAAAATACCACCCCCTTTATCATATCAGCAATATCAATAGCAAATAAACAAAGATCAATAAAGGTAGAAAGGGAATAAGAATACTATAAGAAAGAGAAAAGAGAATATGAGTTGTGTACAGTAAAGAAAAATGATTTTGAGATGATAGAGGGAGGAGAAATAATAATAGTGAGGCATATAATCCAGGCTAAGAAAGAAAAATAAAATTCCAAACTGAAATAAGAAAAGGCAAGAAGAAAACATGGAATAAGACAGGGGGAAAGTAACTTATGAGATTTGAAATATAAAAATTAGTGAACAAATAGGATAAAATTAAGAAAAAACAACAACAACTGTAATGTCTTTACCAAATAAGTAACAGTTAATAAAGGTGGAAAGAAATTAAGAATATTAAAAGAAAGGGAAAAAGAATGTGAGTTTACTAAATAAAGAAAAATGATTTTGAGAGGATAGATAGAGGAGAAATAGTAAGTGTAAGGAATAGGAACAAGATGTAGAAAGGAGCAGAATAGAATTTAAAATGAAAATAAGAAAGGGCAAGGAGATGGCAAAATAGAGTAAGACAAGGGAAGGGTACAATGTTAGATTAGAAACAAAAATAAAATTAAATATATACAAATCTAAATAAAAAGAATAAAATAAAATATGAAAAATCATGAATTGGTTGGAATACAATTGAAGAAAAAGAATAAAAGTTACAAGGTTATATAAAAGGAAAAATATCACAAATTCTGAAGAAGAATAAAGTAGAATTTATCTCTGCAAAGTTTAGTGTTTGCCTTTTGTCTTGTCCTTTTGGATCTGCCTCTGTTTTTTATCAGATCAAAGTCCATGGGTGGGTCATCCAACTTCTGGAAGCACCACATGTACCATCTTTACCTGCCTCTAGAGGGGAATTCTACTGTAATCAGGAGGGTGAGTCTTCCCTGGTAAGAGCTGTTCAGTCTTCTGGAAAAATTGTGGTGTGTTCCCCTGCCACTGTGCAATCTGTCTTAATCTGTTCCAGCATATTTCCATTAATGTATATTTTCTGATGATCTAGCTGTCTGTTTCAAGGGAGGGGCCAATCTGTATAAGAGGGTCAGCTCTTTCTTGTTTGGTACTGATGGCAGCTCTGTGTGTGAACCAAGGCTGGGCAGGATGCTGATTCCCCTTGCTGCACTGGTTCCTCATCTTCCTGCCTTGCTGGCCTCAGTGGATTAAGGCCCTAAGAACCAGTGTATTTTGTCTTCCTCAGAAAAGTACAAAATGAGTTCTTCGACATTTCTCTTCCTGTATTTCTCTTGCATTATGCACCATGCAGGGAGCGTCTAGAGCCTGTCCTGCCTGTTCCCAAGAGCTTCCTCACTGGATACAGTGTTTGCGATCCTATAGAAGGTTGGGGCTGGGTACATCCTTCTCTTCCCAGAGGTTTGAACTCTCCCAGGGAAAGGGGTTCTGCCTTGCTATAAATAAGCTCAGGCACTCAACTCTTGCCTGTCTAATTCCCAGCCCACTGCTCTTGCAGTGGACATAGTCCCAAGCTCTCTGTTTAGCATAGCCCCTGGCTTTCAAGTTGTGCTGGACGGGCCCCGAAGTCCCTTTGCTATGCAACTTTCTGATCTCCCTGCCCAGCTGTATTCAGTGGGAGCAAACTGCTTTCAATCTTATTCCTTTGCAGGCAGGGCAGCTGTGCAAGGGTTCCCTGCCCAGCACACTTCAGCTCCCCTTTTCAAAAGTCTCTCTGTGGTACACCCACTGCAATGCTGAATCACTGTTCAGTTTTTTTCTCTCCAGAAAACCAAAAGTCTCTCACAATCATGGCTGGGCCCATAGCCTGCCTTGGCCCAACCCAGGTGCAGCCCCTAATCCTTTTGGGAGACAGAGACCATCCTTCTCTCTGGCACTCTCCTGGTAAGTGTTTGGTGCTGCAGCTATGGATGTGCTGCTGCTGCTGCTGCTGCTGCTGCTGCTGCTGTGTGTGTGTGTGTGTGTGTGTGTGTGTGTGTGTGTGTGTGTGTGTGTAGCCTGGATCTCCCAGACTTTGTATATTCTCCCAAGTCACTCCAGCTCTGGTCTAGGTGTTCCCTACCTGGCATGGAAGTGAGCCTCAAATTTGCAATTTCTTACTAGTCTTTCCTTGCTTGCATGTCCTACACATGGGATATCTCCCCTTCTACTTATAAAATAACCTTAATGCTCATTGTGAAGCATCTTCTGTACTCCCTAGCTTCCAAACTTAGTATCATCTAAGATTATGTTGATTGTTCAGGTTATTTGTCAGAAGATCAGCCAAGAATCTGATCTGGGGGCAAAAACAAGTGGACTTAGATTAAATGGCATTTTGAATAGTCCAATTTCTTAATTAGTAGGAAAATTTTATACTAATCATTTATCATCTGAGAAGCATAATCAAATAACTTAATTTTAGAAATTTAGTTATTTATGCAGAAAATGACATAGGTTACATATAAAAGATATATACTATATGCTATATCTTCTATTATCAAGTTGATATTACTAAGAGTAATTAAATAAAATTGTCAGGGATAATTTATTCAATCATTCATTGAAAGTGTAAGCATATCTTGGGCATTTGACTTCTTTGACTTTTGGTTTCCTTTTTTTTTTTAAATTTTATTTTAATCATTGTTCAAGTACAGTTTTCTCCCCTGTACTCCCAGTCCAGCCCACCCACCCCTCCCTCCCAACTTCCTTCCCATTACCACCCTCCCCCTAGTTTTTATCCATGTGTCTTTTAAGTTTGTTCCTGTAAACCCTTCCCCTTTTCCCCTGGTTTCCTTTTCATGTTTTACCATATCATAATTAGATGGAAACAACTTACTATTTAATACTTTTTCTAAGATTTTAACATAAAACTATTATTTCATTAAATAATAAGTAATTTTTTTCTGGTTTAGGTAACCACAATGTTTGGTAAAGAGAAAATGACCTTGAAAATTGAATTAGATTTTGTTGGCATGGTATGGTTATCTTGCTAAGATATCTGTCTCTACTGCATTCAGCTACTATTACTCTGATTATTTCATATTGCCTGTTTCTACCAGTAGAACATTTAAATGAGAAACAGAGGATTCAGTGTTAGTGCAATATTTTGTAGTTTTCTTGTGCAACATTTATCTTGGTCAGTGCATGCTCAGCTGGAAGAAACAATTTGTTGAATATTCTTCCCCACCAAAGAGTGGTGATATTCGTTCAAAGATTTCTTAAACTAAAAACATCCATTACTTTTGTGTTGACAGCATGAGTCAATCCCAATGTCATTGGACTCTTAAATTACTCTCAGGAGCACAGTCAGAAGAAACAAGACAAACTTATTTTTGCAATGTCATTCATCAATCTAATGGCTAACAAGTGTATTCATTTTAATACAGATAATTTCTATCCAGCTCTCTGTTGTTCAGTCTTTAGTGGTGGCTCTGCAGTAAGGTTAGCTCTTGTTATGCATTTAAAATGGCTTCTGGTACCTTCTAAGTGTATGTGCTTCTTCACTGGCATCCGCTGTGCAAAAGTGAACATGTTTTTCCAAAATCTTTGACTCAGAAAATTTCTGATTGGACAGTTTAGGTCACATGCACACCCTTGAACCAATCACTAAGTCCAAGGGAAAACAATATGCTAATAGATTACTTAGCCTTTCTGATTAGAGATAGTTTCACCAAAATCATGAAGATCTGTAGTGGTAGAGTATTTGTTCCTTGAACAAATTAACTCAGTGCTGCTGCAGGGCTGGCAAATAAATGTTGAGAGACAAACACTGACAGCATCACAATTATAAACTAAATCTTCTGGTCCCAGCTACTCTTACTTTTTGTTTCATTATACCAGCAAATCTGTGATTTAGACTTCATTCAAGTAATTGATTGACAACATAACCAACATAGTAGTTATGCCCAATTGTCCTTCTTTAAACTTTTAGCCATATTCATTTCTAAAGCTAGAGTTAACATTGTGTATGGGTTGTGTTTCTATTTTATTTTATATATATTTTGCCTTCCTACATGCCATCATGAGAGCCTACCATGGGCTAGAAAATACAGATAAGAACCAATTTGTAGGATGTAGTTCCCAGTGAGTATTAATATCCTCACTGATTTAAAGGATAAATAGGGATCACCCATGCTGTTAAAGGAGTCAATACTTCAAAGTATTGTGCAGAGCAATGCCAATAAGAAGAAACAAATAGAATGGCATTTTTAAAGAACTCCAAGTCACTCCATGGCTTGATTCAAAAGTGGAGATGATAAGGTGAGGCAGTAATCAATAGGAATTAGGTCTTAAAGGGTCTTATAATACATAATTAAAGGCCAGATATGTACTTTATTATGAATGGAGCACTGCTATAATAATTTTCACAGGTGACCAACATTATTGCTTTCACCTGTATGAAAATTCATTTTGGCAAGAGTGTGGAGCATTACCTGGCATAGAAAGAACATCAGTGAGTCAGTATGGAAGCTATTTGAAAATGCCAACTGACAAAGTCCAAAACAAGGAGGCAGAAGCAGGTTTGATTAAGTGCAAACAGATTCAGGAGCTATTTAATAAACAGGTTATGTAGAATGTGGGAGACAGTTAAATGTAGGAGATAAAGAAATGAAAAGCAAAAAAAACCCCATGATCTTATTTTCTTATTTAGTATGTTAATGAGCAGTAGGTAGTACATTAATAGAAGCAGAGATTGCACTCAGAAGAAAAGGCTTGGCAAAGAAATAAGTTCACTTCAAATATACTGTTTGAAGTGTGTGAGGCATTTATGTGTGGAGATCTAACAGGCAGTTTAATATATTTGTCTGGAGCCCTATAGAAAAATATAGGTTTAAAATATTTTCCTGAGGGTCATCAGTATAAATGTAGCAATCAAAACATGAGAATAAATGAGGTCATTGAAGGGGTTGTTTTGAAAGAAAACTAAGCAAATAGAAGACATTTGGATAATGCTCAATATTTAAGGAATAAAAGATAAGAAGTCAATCAAGGAGCTGAAGAATAAAAAGTTCAGGTAAACAGGAGAGAAGCCAGGACAGAATTATCTGGTGAAAATCAAAGGATGATCACCCTTCAGAACACAGTAAAATATACTGAATAAATACTAAATATGATAAGCAATAATGTATTTGTTAGATGCTGCTATGGCCATTTCCAGTCATTATACAGAGCAAGTTCACTTTTGAAATCACAATTTCCTTTGAAAGTAGTACCATTAACAGAATATTTTATTTTTGTAAAAGATGATTTATTGATTCTTTACAGAAGTCAAAGACTCACCCTCTATTTTCACGCATCAAAACTCTAAGGTGTGGAGCATGTCAGGCCCAAGGTCACACGGTCAGCTGGCCACTGTGTCAGGAATAGAATTCCATTATCTTGATTTCAGTTTATCTCTAGAATCTTTAACAACTTACCCTCCAAACATGAACTATCTTTTCATTTTTTAAAACAGATTAACTATTTTATTATATCAGGTCCTCCCTTTTTTATCTCTTTATTCTTATCTGCTATCAATTATTTCAGACGGCCTTTTCTTTTTATCTCAGCCTGAATATAGTGAGTACAACTCATCTCTCTTTTAAACATAATTGATTCCATCCTCTTTTATCTTTAACACCTACCTGACCCTGAAAATTACACATAAAGAACAATCCCTGTGCTCTCCTTTTGGTCTCCACACCTATGTTGCTAAACATATGGTACAATTATGTGAATTGGTTCTAATTCTTGCCATCTTAACCTTTCTTGAGTCCACAGCGAGGTGCAGAAGATATTTTCCTATACTTGGTCAGCAGTTGTTATTATTTTCCTACATGGTCATACCTTTCCTAATTTTTTTTTTTTTACTTTTTTTGCTTTTATTGTATTTTTTCCATTACCATATATCCCTCTTATACCTTCCCTCCCCACAATCACCACCACCCTGTTGTCCATGTCCAGGAGTCTTTTTTCCTATTTGCTCCCTAATTTTTAAAGGCCATTTTCAAATTCTCCCTTCCTGAGATTCAGAATGAAATTCACCTGCTACTTTAAAGATAGTAAATATTGATGGAAAGGAACACTCTCAAACTGCAAACATAGTTAGATTCACACCAACTTATATCCTCCTTCTTTTTCCATTTTATCACCTTTTCTAGTCTTCGGTATTAATCCATTTCAACCTCACCCACTGCATTGACAATATTCCTCCATCAGGCATTGTCTCTCCCTTCCACATCACCAAAATCTCACACTCTTTTGGGTCTTTTACCTCAGTTAGTAACCACAATCGAGTTTTACTTAAAAAATAAAAAGTAAATTTCTACAATTTTATTCTAGCCCTTCCTCCCCTCCTCCTCCTTCTCCTCCTCTTTCTCCTCTTCTTTTTATTCTTTTTCTCAAAGGCAACACTTCTAAACATATGTTCTCATTGTCTCAATTTTTCAGTTCCAAATCATTCCTCAGTTCATTTAAACCCACTACAAACAACTGGCATTTTCATTGATAAGTTAAGGTTGACATCAATTCACAAATGATGGGTTGGCAATTTAATTTGGGTCTGTGGCCAGTAGATAATACACTGACAGCAGTGAAGTCCATGAAAATCAATTTTCCTTAATTCTTCACATTTAGTTTAAGTGGTGAATTAAAAATATTTATTGATGTACAGTCCTTGTAAGACCAAGTGAATCATCATTTTATTTTGGTGGAATTCAAGCATTAAGGTTTTGAGAAATCTCTTTGTGGCATTATAGTGATCAGGTAAGGTGGAGATCCTAAGATCTAAATATTGGCAGAATAAAGTGAGGATAAAAACTGTAACCATTTCTAAACAAAAGATTACCTGAGATTCAATAAAGGGCACTGAAGAAAAAAGGGGAAGTGGAATTTAAAGATAAAAGATTCTGCATGAAAATACACTGGTAATAAGTTAGGAAGTAAGAATTGAGAGAATAGTTCATGTAATATTTTCTTCTGGCCCCCAAATGAGGGGAATCTCAAGGAAGAGAAATGTCCTTGAAAAACAGCCATATTTCAGTCAATGTAGAGCAGTAAGGACTTTTTAAAAATAAAATTTGAAAAAGCAAAACAAATCCTTTATAGTGGAATAGATTCTACAAATAAATTTTAAAGATAGTGAATGGGGCTAGTCTGTAATAGAAAGATAATTACAAAAGAAAACCTAGGCAAATATAGTGATCAGAGTAGTAGAGAAAAAATAGATAATGTGTAGGAACTGTATGATTTTGACCTTATTATTTTTTTCAGTGGCATTTTCATAGCTTAGATTCCAGTCCAGATGTCACTCTATTAAAGAAATTTAGAGATATTCAAATCCCCCCTCTGTAATAGAAAAAAATAGATCCTCAAAGGGGAAGTGGAGATTGTATAGAGAACTCTGTGAAAAGTGGTAGAGAGAACAATAAAGGACACAGGTGATTGACTGTGGAAATACTGCAGTCTGGCCTTAAGAACAGACCTCCATAAAAATAACTGACAAATACTTGCTACAAAAAGTATAATTTAGTAAATTGTGTAAGTATGAACTAAGAATTTCTGACATAATATTACTGATACTTTCTGTGTATGTATTTGTGTGTGCAAACAACTTATGGCAATAATGTGTGATTTAAAAAGTAAGGTATCAGAAGGATTTAAAAACTGAATTTTGAATGTGCCCAATAGAACTTTACTTTGCCATACCTACCAAAGTGTTTTTCCAGAGTTTCTGGTAAGATATCTCTAATGGTTGTGGCCATAATTCCACCTTGTTGTGTTCACCACCAATGGATATAAATTGGGCCTAAGTAATGATAACAGCTACTATTTAAAGAGCTTATATAGCAGATACTGAACTAAAAGCTTCATGAGGAGTCTAAAAATTAGTATTATAATAATATACTTAATGTGTTCATTTCATAGTGAGATAATTTGCTCATCTAATATTTATATAATTTGTGTAATCCTTATTTAAAGAACTTTTCAAGATACCATGAACACTACTTACCTTTACTACATATCATTAATAGCTGATCCTCTCAAAGGCTTATATTAAAAATTGGCTAAAACATAAAAATAACATGATTTTCTGACTATTGTTTAACAATATTTAGTTTGGACAAGATGTCCTACACACATACACACAAGGTCTACCAGAAAGCATCCAGCCATGTAATAAAAAAAATAGAGATATTCATTAAAGAAGATAGAAGATACAAGAAACATTGTACATAAGAGAAGGAAATCTCAGCCCCCTTCATATGTATACATATATACATATATATTATAGTTGTGTTTTGGGATGTGACTGAGGGTGACAAAAATTAATTAATAACAAGATTCCAAATGGATTTTTTATTTTTGAGATTAAGAAATTCAAATTCCTCCAACACAATAGTACATTATAATGCCATATGAATGATAAATTATCACTTCTTACTGAAAATTTCCAGGGGGCTTTATGATAATTAATGTTTTTGAGCCATGTTTTAATACATCACTAATTTTCAAAGGAGGCAATATGGGCCAAGAAATCTTAGGCAAAGTATAAGAATGATCAAATATTTAAGATAGTTCCAGTACCTTGGACTTGTTGGAACAGAACTTTCCCAGAAGTGAAAGTGAAAGTTAAGTCCTAAAAGTGGTTAAATAATGAATTGTAGTGTCACTAAAATAGCATCAAGAAATCTGATCTTTGCAGCCAGTGGGGAACTCTGAAAGATCCTGAGAACTGATTTGACAGAGAGTAGACTTTCAGAACCAGTAGCCAGGTGTGCATGAGGGTTAGAAGTCCCTAGTCAGCAGGTTGTTGCAGGTGCCTAAGTTTTGTGTACTATTTTAGTGTGTTCATATGGATATGGATGTTAGAAAAGTCAAGATGCTTGAATAAGTAGTTCTTAGCAACCCCAGGAGGGAGTAGGGGAGTATAAAAGGAAGTCAAGTGTTACTCCAAGACTTTTGTTGCAAATAACTGACTGAGACCTGATGCCAAATAAATAAACAAGGAGGGAAAAAGTGGCACTTAATATAACTTAATTCTCCTGTAAAGAGAGAAATTAGTTTTAGAAATTTATCAAGTACTAACTTATTAAGAGACTTCCCTCAGTTTTCTGGAGTGTCCTGTTCCTGCTCACATTGATTTGGGAAGATTACCTAACCCAGTGTAGAACTTAAATATGTAATAGATCTTGTTTTTCAAAGAGCTAATACAAAACTTTCATAAATGGTTTCAGATTCAGAGGACTTAACATTTATCTTTTAATATTCAAAGGCATGCACTAGTACAGCTTCTTTGCTCATTTGAATACTTTATGTCATTTTCTCACACTCATTATATCACATCCACATTCTTGCTGTTTCATATAATTCAACCTTAGTTTTGAATATCACAAATTAAATGCTCATAACATATCACTGAAGAAACTTGGAAGCTCAAAGTAATGCAATGATCAAACTCAAACTCAAGATAATATATGAGAAGTTTCTACACACTAAATTCCTCTTAAGATTTTCAAGTTACCCAAATTTTTAAAATAATGTAAAATACAGCTGCAACTTGATCTGGGCTGGTACTAGAAATCTGTATTAAAAATATTGTATTAGAAATTATAAATTTCATGCATGAAACATATTTAGTTGATATTTTGTGTGGTTTGAAAATTTTACTCTTACTCTGGGTCACTTGGTTAGGCAGCTGTGGATGCTTTTGTGACTTGACTTCTATACCTGTACTTCTGTTTACCAAATAATTCCCCCATAACAGTTAAATTGTATGTCTTCACTATAGGGTTAAAGTTGTCAGAAGATTGGTTAACTTTTGTAGTTTGTATTCCTATTTATAACATTTATCAACATAAAACAGTTTAAACAAGTTTGTATCTTGAGGTTATTTAATTTATGGTTCTAACATAGAAAGTCTGAAATCTAATACATTGTCATCAGCCTGAATTTGAAATTATAAAATATGGTGTACACATATATGGAGGATTAAAGAACCAAAAATGAATAACTTTAGCCATCTTGTCCAAACTCTAAAAGTGTATAAATTTAATATTTTTCCCTAGAAGTCAGCAGTAAAAAGCCATTATCTGCTTTGACAAATTAAACATGATGTTCTCGGTGAATTAATGTAACAAAATATTTTTATTGCTTGTCAAATAGTTAGGTGTCCATAAGGAGCATTAGAATTCTCTGATATCTCTGTTCATTACATCAGCTCTGTAAGAGCATTCCATTGCGTTACTTGGTAAATGTTACTGAATGTCTCTTTAATATCACAATTAAAATAAAGAGAAAGTTTAAGCGATACAAGGATGCACCAGGATAACTTTCAACCTATCAATTTGCAGAGAGTATCTTCATATCTCTGAAGCTTATCACAATAAATTCTTATTTTCCATTATGAAAATGTTGTCTATTGATCCATATAATGCTATAAACATTTTTGCTGTTATTTGTAATTTTAATACATAAAAACATTTAAAAGAATTTTTTATTTCATGGTAAAATTATACTTTGTCTTTTATTTATTATGAAAACCCCAGAACCTTTACAATGCTCTTTATTTTCTGAAATTCTTGAATAATTATAGTGAAATCTATTTCATATCTACAATGTTCAATATGAAGTAGTAGAGGAAAAATATAATAAAATAAAATTAAATCAATTTCTACAAACAAAAAAAATGGGGACAAATCCAAACATATTATACAGTACTTATTTCTTTTACTAATTTTAGTGTTCAGGGAACATAAAAATATCTGACATATGTGTTTGTATCCTTTTTTTTTTTTTTGTTAGTGCACTTTATACTGTGTTCTCAGAGGTGTAATCTGAGAGTCTGGTTGTACGGTCCCCATGCTAATCACTTTTAAGATATCTCAATCTTTACTTCACAAAGAAAATGAGAAGTTTTCACTTTTTCATCTGTTTCCTCTCAAATTATCTTTTCTGTATAGTTTTAATATTGAGTTTTATAACAACCCTGTCCTCCAAGGGTTATTGTGTTAGTAGTTTAACCATCTCTCTTATTTATCTGCAGTTCTTCCCTTTTTCTATGATTATGTCAATGGCACTCACCCTGAAAACAAGAGCAAAACCCTCCCTTTAACCTCCATCTCCATAAATGTTTCGGGCTCTGTGAGCCATATGGCTTCCATCACACTACTTAGTTGTACCATCATAGAGAAAATAGCCATGACTGCACATGAACAAATGTGCATGGCTCTTTCCAGTAAAACTTTATTCACAGAAACAGATGGCCTAGAGGGCCTTAACTTGTTGGCTCCTCCTCTATATTCTTCCAGTTTCTCTATTGAATTAACCTGTCGTGTTTTTTAATCAACCATCTTAGAAAATTATTGTATTTCTCATGGTTTCTAGACTCTCATCTGTGTTTTAGGTTTCAAAACTCTACAAGCTGACTCTCACACCCCATTACCTGGAAGTTTCTTGGCAAGAGTAACTTTTTACTTGAGAAATCATGGGGTTCTCTTCAGTTTGTCCCATGCATTTTTTATTTCTCTTCTGTGGATTCTGGGAAAATGTATCTCTTGTTGTTTTATCAGTTTGTGAAGTTTCTTCTCAATATCTTTGTTGTAAAGAATGGCTTTAACTGTAAGCAACTGAAATTTAACAGCAACTAAAACAAACTAACCAGTGTAGATTGCTAAGATTGGTTTTTCACCTATCTTGAAGTCTGGTATTAAGAAGTCCAGGGCTGGTGCAGCTATTTGGCATATTGTAAGAAATCCAGGTAATTTCTATTTAACTCTTTCAATCTTCTTGTCATTTTTATATTTTTCATGACGTTTACTGCTTTTTGGCAAACTCTGCAGAATTAATACACTATTGACAGTCCTAGTGTCTACATTCAAATCAGACAGGAAGGGACACAAATTAGTTAAAACCTCCTCGGTTCCCTTTTATCAGGAAAGGAAGTGTTTCAAAGAACCCCTGTGGTAGATTCTCCTTAGATATCATTGGTCTACATTAAAACATGCCTGATCTTTGACACTCCTAGGTGTAAGAGAATCTGTGAAGATTAATATTTTTATCCAGGCACATTGCCTCCTTTTTCAAAATTTGTTTTTCATTAGTAAGTAAGAAGAGTTGATGGATGTTGGTTAAAGAATTGACTTTGCCTGACATAGTAACCTATACAAGATTACTGATAACTCTTGTCAAGTGTTGGTGTCCCAGAAATTTGTTGTTTGACCTCTTGCTGTTAAGGTACATGCTATTCCTGAGCAATCTCATATATTATCATGGGTTGAAGCATAGTAAATATGTGGCTGATGCTCAAATTTTTCTGGCTAAGATTTTAGTAGTCTATGTCCATCTTCTACCTATTTTCTGCTTTTGGTTTCCCCATATAGTTAATCTGACTGAATATAGTCTAAATATAATGCCTTTTGTTCAACCTGCTATTCCTCATGTACCCCCCACATTTGTTGTAACATTATAAAACCAACCCATAGAGAAACTCAGCTTTTACCTCTTCACTGCCTCAGCCCCATCTATAAAGTCTCTTTAACATCCCTTAAGGCTATTAAATTTTTTTCATATTCATTGTCATCCTCATGATTACTGTCTTGGTTAGAACATGTATCATGTTTCACTTTGTCTATTGAAGAATACATTCTTAACTAATTGTCTTGTTTTTATTAATACTATCATCAGAACAATTCTTCTAAAGTAAAAATCATTTCCTAGCTTTTGTCATAAACAGCAGCTTACACAGACTATCCTTAAATTATCTTCCTTTATTTCACTGTACTACTGATGACTTTCAAAACTCTTCTCTCTTTCTAGGTCTCTTTTTTTAAATTTTTTATTTTCAATTAACATTTTAGAGTGACATTAGTTAATGCAATTACACAGGTTTCAACTGTACAATTCTATAATATTTATTCTGCATATTGTGTTGTGTGTTCACCATCCGAAATCAAATCTATCACCATATATTTTACCCCCTTTACCCTTTACTACCTCCTTCTAATCCCCTTCCTTCAAGTAACCACCATACTATTGTTGATGTTTTTATTTGTTTATTTGTCTTGTCTGTTCATTTGTTGTTTTGTTTTACATCCTACAATATAAGTAAAATCATATGATTTTTTACTTACTCTTTCTGACTTATTTTGCATAGCATAATATTCCCAAAACCCATCCATGTTGTCACAATCACAGTATTCTTATGCCTGAACAGTATTCTATTGTATGTATTGGGTTAGCCAAAAATCCCTTTATTTTTTTCATAAAACAAAAGATGCATTTCCCATTTTCACCAATAAATTTATTGATTTGGATATTTTGAGTATGTTGACTACCTCTCACATGGTATAACATTGACTATTCTCAAATAATGTCTTGATTTGATTGCTGTCAACTTCAACTGGTCTATCCCATCATGGAGCATTGTACAGCAAGAAACCTCTAGCACAAAACATCTGAAACCACTTTTGACAGGTGCAATCAGTCACAGTACCTTCTCCATATATTGCACAAATCTTTGTGTGTGTGTTTCTGTTGCATTTTTACATTTCTTGAAATAATAAAGTAGAATACACCAAAAGTGTTGTGTATTTTCTTCCATCTTCAGTATTAAAATGGTTACACATAAATTCATCAATTTTGATAAGCTTGTTTTTTTAATCAATGCATGCTGATATGATAGCTGCCATGATAAAATCTAACAAAATTGTTTCAAATGAAGTTAAAGACAACTATGCACTACTACAGCCATCTTATAAAAAACAAACAAACAAGTTTTTGACCAACCCATTGTGTACCACATCTTCTTTATCCAGTTATCTATTGAAGGATGTAAAGTGGTACAGTTTTCCACTATGGAAAACAGTATAAAGTTTCCTCAAAAAATTAAGATTAGAGTTACCATATGACCAAACAAATTCTTCTTCTGTGTATCTATCTGAAAAATGTGAAACATTTACTCATAAAGGTATATGTACTCCTATGTTCATTGCAACATTATTCACAGACTAATTCTTAAAACTCTATTTGGTCAACTGGACATATTTATCTGATATTTACCAGACATTTCAAACATCAAAACTGAATTTACTCCCTCCAAACTCCTCCCAAGTCTGTTTGTCCTTAATTCTCTGTTTTAATAGAGGTTTCAGCATCTCTCAGTTTTTCCACAGAAGTTACATGGCAGCATCCTTGATTTTCCCATCAGCTTCACTACCAAACACCCTCTCTTTATTTCTAACCAGTCACAGAATGCTATGAATTCCATTCTTTTAATACCTCTCAAGTGCACTCACTTCACTCTATTTGGACTACCACATCCTTATTTCAGGCCACTGTAGTTCTTTGCTTGGAATACAATCAAATTGTTTCAAACTTTTCTATGCATTTTTTTTCCATTATACAGATTTTTTTTTCTACAAAAGACCTAACATTGCATCATACACTTGTCCAAATCATTCAACATCTTGCCATTGCCCCACAAATAAAGTTTAAATGGCTTACCGTAATTTACAAAGTTCTTCCAGACCTGGCCTCACATATACCTTTACAGTTAATGACCCACATACTCTCACTTGTAATCCTGCTATATCACCTGCTCTTAGTACCTACCATACTGAAGATACTCACCATATTTATGCCCGTTGCTTTCTCTGTTATTCCACAGTCTTAGATTTTTCTCTAAACTGTAATGAGCAGATTGCTTGTCTGAATTACTTATCCATATCATGATTATCAATGATAAAAGCTTAGCTCTGTGTTTAACAAATACTCTATATCTATATGTGGATGACCCATGACAATGTTTCTTGCATTCATTCCTCTAGTCTTATGCCCCTTCTCTGAATGCTACTCACTGATATTTTTCCTTTCCTGAAGAGAATATTCACTTTGTGTTTTAAGGTTTTTGCATATAGTATTCTCTTTGCCTGTAAACTTTTGCCTTTTGGACTGCTTGGAAAATTGCACCTCACAAAACAAGGCATCTTCCATGTCTGAGTGAGATCTTTAAGGGCTATTGTATGGTTTTGTTATTGCATTTTGCCTGTTTGTCCTAAGAACCACATGATTCGAATAGGGACAGCACTTTCAATCTGGATTCTAGAGTGAAAAGGCACAAGGAGCAAAACCATAGCCAACCCTCAATAGAAATGCAAATTAAATTATTGTTGTAAATCTCTGAGATTTAGAGAAATCTGAATAAAACATATATTTTCAGATGTAAATTCAACCTGCATCTAGTCTCTTAGATATCTATCAATGTATGTTAACTTGAAATGTTACTTTATTGTCATAGGAAAAAGAAAAACAAAAATAAATTCTCTTACTTTGTCCTTAGATATTGAGTATATTATAAGCTCTAATTTCCTTCATTTATGATTCTTATTAGCCTCAATATTGCAAAATTGTCTCAATTAAAGTAAAAAATAAAAACTAAAAGCCACATTAAATCCTGCCTAGTACTGCAACAAACATGTCCCTATTGCTTGCAATTGCTTATAACAAGGTTTACAAATGATTTTCTTCTTTCCATTTCAATTTTGTTAGCTCTCATTAACTTCTCAATCTTATTTACTTGTATTTCCAACCCTTGATTCTCTTAGACAGTTTTTACTGTGCTTAGTGATATATATGCCTCTAAAGTCAATATATACTCTTTCAACCAAGAGTTTTCTAGGGAGACTCATTCTCATTGAACTCTTTGGACTATTCTAGCCTTTAAAAAATATTTCCATCTTTTACATCAGTGACCATTATTTCATCTTTTTCTTTGTGCTTCTGTTCCAGATTAGCCTCTATTCTTAAATGTTGTTCCTTCACAAATTAATATTTAACATTTTCGCTTGCAATTCTCAAGATGCATCTCAAATTCAACTTCTCCAAGACAAATCACATGAATTTACCCCCACAAATAAAAATCTGTCACTATGAATTAGTTTTAAGTTTTAGATCTTCATATAATCATAGAATATTTATATTTTGTGTTTAACTTCTTTCCATGTATTTTTGAGATTCATGCATGTTGTGTCAGTTTTGTGCTCCTTTTATCATTTAGCAGTAATTCATCATGTGAAATACCAATTTTGGCTATATTTAATAGTTCTATGAGAACATTTTATGAAAACATTTTAATTTCTCTTAGAAACACACTGAACAGTTATATTTCTGGGTCATGTGGTATGTGTTTATTTAACTACTTAATTTTCTACAAGTGGTTGTTATTAGGGTCTGGGATTGTTCCCTACTTACAAATTAATGTCAGCCTATTATTATCCATAGTACAATGAACAACATGAAACCTTTTTTATGTTGGTTTCTGTTATCCCAAAGTCCCATAGGGGAGACACAGAGAGCCCAGATGGATGCTTGGACATGACAGTGACTTACAGAATCTTCCATTTTAGGTAAATAGTAAAAAAGTTTGCATTTTGTCCTAGGCAAAAATATATATTTTTTATCTCTTCAGGTTGTTCTTTGTGGATATAATAACCCTGAAGAATGGCCTTGTTTAAAAAAATTGTGACTTGCATTATTGGCATGCCCCAAAAATGTGGAGCTATAGGATAAACACATGGAGGTCTATATTCCAACACCTCTATAATTTTCTTTCTCATTAACAATGTAAGAAAACTCTTTGAGTCATTCTAGAAGGTAGCTATTAATTTGATTTTTTCTTGATGAATAATGATTGAATGTTTTAAATGTACTTATTGGCCAAATACTTTCTTTTACAATATGTTTGATCATGAAATACTTTTTATTTTTGAACTTGGGTTCTATGTTCATATTATTGAGTTTTAAGTGATTTTTATATATTGTGGATACAATTTCTTCATCAGTTATATACATTGTAAATATTTTTCTTTAGGTCTGTGACTTGTGTTTTCACGTCCCTTGTAGTTTTTCTTGAAGAACAGAATTTTCATAAGATGAATTGTGGGGCTTTTTTAATTTTATTTTTTAAGCTTAGTGCTTTTATGTACTAATAAATGTTTGCTTAAACCAAGGGTCTGAAAATTTTCTTCTACATTTTCTATCAGAAGTTTTATGATACAGTTTTTACACTTTTGTTTGTTTAATTTTGAATATTTTGCATGGAATGAGTTTGGTTTAGAGTTCATTTTCTATTTGGATATCCACTCATTTTACCACCATTTATTAAAGAACAATGTTCTTTTCTTACAGTTTTCCTATTGAAATGTGTACCCTTCCCCCCATTGAATTGTGACTTTGCAAAAAAATCAAGTAACAATATTTGTATACTTTTATTTCTGGAGACTTTATACTCTTGTATTGATGGATATGTCCATCATTGTGCTAGTATCACACTGTTTTAATGGGTTTAAAGTAAGTATTTTAACAGGGTAGTATATGATGGGTTACAATTCATTACATTTATTAACATTATTATTACTAATCATTATTACAATTATTAATAGTCTATAAAAGAAAGACTAGTCTTGTTGCAGCTACTTTGCCATGACTAAGAGGGCAAATTTCTGTTTACTTACAGTTAGAGTATATTTTTCTTCCCTGGAGTAAGTAAAGATTGCTTCAAATTTCTTGCTATTCTTTCTATTTAAATATAAATGTTAATTTCTTCTTCTCAAATGTGGGATTATTTCAGTGACTTCTTGTTAAGCTAAATGTGTGTGGGGGGATTAAGTTCTGTGGTTTCCAAAATGAGGTCATAAGAAGTTTTATAACTTTTTTCTAGCTTTCTTGGACACTTTCTCTGTAAAACCTGAGATACCACTTAAGAATTCCTAAGCCCTCAATACTGTTATTCTGGGCAGGGGGCACAAGGTAGTAATCTGATCTACAGTTTTAGCCTACCCCAGAATTCTAGCTATCCTGCTAAGGTACCAGATATGTGAATGTAGCCATCTTGGATGTTCTAGACCAGTATGTCTGCCAGCTGACTGTCAGAATGACTTCCACCAATGCCATGTGGATTGGAAGAATCTATGGATAAGTACTTCTCTGCTAACAAGTAGAGCATGAAAATTCCTGTTACTGTCTGTCAGGTACAAGTAGGACACATATATCAAATTCTAGTGGAAATTGTCAGTGTTTCTTTTAGGAGCTTAATATGACACTGCATATTTCCCAACCAAGGATAACTAACATACTCCAAAAGAACAATGACTGAAAAAATAGCAAAAATAAATTAATTAATTAAAAAAAAAACAATGACTTTGAGGTAATTCAGATCAGGATTCAAATCCAGGGATTTCCTTTGAAAATACATAAACACTGAATGTTATTGTCAAATTTTCTAACACTAATTATCAACTCAGTAAGTAGGGAATGAAACATAGCAAGGGTCATTCCATCTTTGCTGCCTAAAACTACATTCATGTTACTTAGATTCCCTCTATCACATGTCATCTATATAATAATAATAGTGCCACCACCCCCATGAAGGGATTGTGAGGATTCAGTGAGATCATCCATGAGAACTTAAAAATTGGGCAGAAAGATTGTGCTTAATAAATTCTAGATCTTGTTGGTAGGAGGATTAAATGAGAAAAGGTAAAAGCAATTATCACATGAAAGAGTCTGACTCATGCCAGATTCCTCCTTTCTCTCCCTAGGACACTTTGAACACAAGGAAATAAAAACTAGACAGCTTCAAGGAGAACATGGTTCACTAGTTTTTATACAAGTTAAAATTTAATTATGAGTCAGGTTGTAAGTATTTTACAAAATATAAAAATTATTGCAATAATAATTAATTATTGACTAAAAATTACTTGCAAATGTTTTAAATTCCATTGTAAAAAGACAAATAAGCCTCAACTACAAAAAGTTATCATCACCTTGTTTTATTCCATATTAGAAGAAGGCTGTAACTTGACTACAGAATAAAAACTATTGACTCTGTGCTACAAAAATGGTATTCTAAAGAGTTATACAGTTTAGTGTGCCACAGATATGCATTAAAGGTACCATTTTATCAAAGATTTTATGGGGAAAAATGAGGAAGAGGGGGTGTAATAAAGCCAAACACCAAACATGAGTTTTGCTACAAAGAACTTCAAGCATTCTCATTTGGAAATGCACATTCACTTGACAGCATTGAAAGTCAATCAACTATATACATATTTACCTAAGAAAAGTATGGAGTGTGGAAATGTGGAAATGCTTTCCTATGTAGGAAGGTTTTTGATTCATTTTGCTCAGGAAATGTATCTTAGTAGCTACCTTCATAAAGACTCCTAGTTATATAACACATGTACAAATTTAGCAAAGTCTGCCATATACAGCAATTTTGATACTGCTACATATAATTGGCATTTACTGCATTCAGCCAATTATACCCCTTTCATCAATGTACAGCACTTAGAGCAGGCTGGCAGTTCACAAAAATATGGTGGACATCATGTAGTCTGCATTTCAGTCTATCTGCTCTCTGATATACTATAAGAAAGAATCGCTTCTAACTCAAACTGATATCCTCTGTCCTCTGCTTCCTGTCCACTGTGAACACTGCATCCTTCCCTGGCAATTTTGGAGCTCATGATCTTACACCTACACTTGGTACACTTGTGCCTTAGAAACACCTGGGATTCCTTTTGCCTTGGTCTAGGGCCCTGTTAAAGAAGTGAGTTTGCATTGATGGTTTCTTGAGGAAGTGGGTGGAGCAAGGATGTTTCAACTTAGCTTTTAAGGTTTTTACTGTGAACGGCAATTGAGAGGGGTAGGAAAATGTTCCTGCAGATAAGGGTTAGATTTTAAATCAGTCATACACTGGGTTGGAAGCTAGCCAGAGAAGCTATCTCAAGTTGTTTAATTTCTCCTAACTTGATGTCTACATTGATAAAATGCCAATAATTATCTCTTCCTCATGAGGCTTATTGTGAGTGAGAGTGAGGCTTCCTTGTGTGAGCATCTGGAACTAGGCTTCCTGGGGGGGTGCTGGTTCCCAGTTCCCATTGGTGGATGCCTTGATGGTTCTGTGACTGGGCATAGTCTGGTTAAGAGAAAGAAATGTCTAAGTCCCTTCTCTGCTGTCCCAGACAAATCCTGTCTATCCTCTTTGTAAACCTCAGCACTTAAGAGGAAATATAACACCCTACAGGATTCTGTCTCTAGTGTAGGACCTGTATCTATCTTCTTTACCCAGATGCTCACCATCGATTTATTTTCACTTTGCAAGGCACATCTGTATTCTTCACTGACAACCCTGCTCCTCTTTTTTTCTTGTAACATATTTTTATATTGGTTCTTATTTTACAATAAAACTTCACTATCAAAAAAGAAAAGGGAGGACAGAGGAAGGTTATTCCATGACTTTACTTACCATTCTTCCTTTTATAGGTCACTGCAATTCTTGCTGTTGACCATCAAATGCAAACTTCCCCTCTCTCCAGCTCTCCTAAGGAAAGTAAAGAGGCAGCTGTTCAATACAATAACAAACCTCATCCTTATTTCATCAGATGGTAAAATTATTGATGTAATCTAAGAACTGAAGCCCCAAATGCTTCAGGAGGGATTACAACTAGATTTGTTGTAGAGTGGGAGAGTTGCATCTCTTTCCTCCTGCAAATGGGTCTCCTTAGTACAAGGTTCTCTGTCTTCATCCCAGTTAATATTATTCAGAGTTGGTGGCTCCAAACTTACATCTTATTTCTTAATTCTTATTCTTAATCTTAATTCTTACATCTTAATTCTTATTCTAGAATAATATTTATAAACCAGAACTATCTCAGGGAAACTAAAATATATGGTCTTCCTAAACACTGGGTGAGTGGCTGCTCTTATATGATATACTAAGTGGTTTAAACTTTACCCAGTGTGGTAAGCATAATTTTTTCCCATGGCCTTCAATTCCTGTTGTCACATTCATGACTATATTATATGCATGGTGAATAAAACTTTGTAGATGTAGTTATTATTATTAATCAACTGATTTTAAGATAAAAAGATACTCCCGTATAATCCAAGTTGATCCAGTGTTATATAAGTCTTTAAAAGCAGACCACGATTGCAGAAAACTAAAAGGAGAGACTCAGATATATGTAAGTATGGAGGATTAGCATGCAACTGATTTTTTAATTGTACTTTATTGATTATGGTATTACAATTGTCCTGATTTCCCCCCCTTTGTGTCCCATTCACCCAGTACCTCCCACTTCCTCAGGAAATCCCCACACCATTATTCATGTCTATGGGCCATGTGTAGATTCTTTGGCTACTCCCTTTCCTATACCATATTTTACATCTCCATGACTATTCTGTAACTACCTGTTTGTACTTCTTAAACCTGTAACCTCCTCACTCATTCTCCTCCCATCTGGAAACCATGAAAACACTCTCTGTATCCATGATTCTGTCTCTGTTCTTATTTGCTTAGTTTATTTTCTAGATTCAATTGTTGATAGATATGTATCTTATTGCCATTTTATTGTTCATAGCTTTGATCTTTTTCTTAAATAAATTCTTCTAATATTTCATATAATAATGTTTTAATGATGGTGAACTATTTTAGTTTTTTTTTTTTCTTGTCTGGAAAGCTCTTTATCTGCCCTTCAATTCTAAATGATATCTTTGTTGGGTATAGCAATCATAACTGAAGATCCCTGTTTTTCATGACTTTGAATACTTTTTGCCAAACTCTTTTTGCCTGCAAAGTTTCTTTTGAGAAAACAACTGACTCTCTTATGGGAACTCCCCTGTAGGTATGTAACTGCTTTCCTCTTGCTGCTTTTACAATTCTCTCTTTATCTTTAACCTTTAGCATTTTAATTATGACATGTCTCAAAGTGAACCTCTTTGCATCATCTTGTTTGGGACTCTCTGTGCTTCCTGGATTTGCATGTCTGTTTCCTTCACCAAATTATGGAAGTTGTCTTCCATTATTTTTTTTAAATATTTCCAATTTCTTGATCTTTCTCTTTTCCTTCTGGCACACCTATGATGCAAGTATTGGACCTCTTGAAGTTATCCCAGAGGCTGCTTTCATTATCCTTTTTTTTTTTTATTCTTTTTTCTTTTTGTTGTTCTGATTGGTTGTATTTTGCTTCATTATGTTCCAAATCATTGATTTGATTCTTGGCTCCATCCACTCTAGGGCTGTTTCCTGTAAGTTATTCTTTATATTAATTAGTGTATACTTCCTTTCTGACTCTTTTTCATGCTTTTGAGATCCTCACTAAGTTCTTTGAACATCCTTATGACCAGTGTTTTGAACTCTGTATTTGATAGGTTGTTTATCTCCATTTTGTTTAGCTCTTTTTCTGGAGTTTTGATCTGTTATTTCATTTGGGCCATGTTTCTTTGTCTCCTCATTTTAGCAGCTTCCCTCTGTTTGTTCCTATGTATTAGGTAGAGCTGCTATGACTTCCTATCTTGGCAGTGTGGCCTAATGTAGCAGATGTCCTATAGGGTCCAGTGGCAGAGCCTCCCCTATCAGCCAAGCTGGGTACTCAAGGTACACCCTTTATGTGGGCTGAATACACCCTCCTCTTGTAGTTGAACCTTTATTGCTGTTGGAAGGTCAATCTGAGGGACTTACCCAGGCCAATCAGCTGCAAGGACTGGCTGTGACCACTGACCACCAACTTCTGCCCTTCATGGAGGATCAGAGCGTGAGAGCAGAGTTGTGGTGCTCTGACATGGTCTGTTGCTGTCCACTGGGTGCACACGCTCTGAGGCTTCCTGGGTGGTACAGGTCAAGGTCAGCCCCCAACTGTGTTTTCCTGGGGCCACTTTGCCTGAGTTATAAAGCAATCTGAGATGGTTGCTACTTGCACTGGGCTTGGAGATTCCCAGGTAAAGCTAAGTTGTGAATCTAAGATTGTTTCTCTAGTGTTGTTCTAGGGACCACTTAAGCAGGTTGTGAGGCCTGGGGATTCACTGAGGATGACTGTTGACTGAGAAGATTTAGGAAGTCATGAACCAAGACTAGATGTTCATATGGAAAAACAGCTTGGGTGGGTTCATAAATTGGGTGGAATGGGGAGTCTCTGGGGATCTCTAGAGCAGGGCAATCAGTGTTAGCCAGCTGGATGAAAACTCAGATATGACACCAGCCTCTGAGGCTCTGTGGAATGTGGGTTCAATAAAGAGAAAAATGGTCCCCACCCACCTTTCTGTCTGAGAGAAAGCTATCTCCCACCATTTTCTTGATGCCACACACTGCAGTTTCTCCCTGTATGCCACTGTGCCTTTCAAGCTCTTACCCTGGTGCTGGAAATCAGAGGGAGTGAGTCTGATTAATTCTGAGTGTGGGATCTTTAAGGGGAACTGCTTGGGACTCCAGAGATTTCTTCTACTAACTCAGACCCTCTGGTTTTTACAGCCAGAAGTTATGGGGACTTATCTTCCTGACACTGGAACCATGAGCTGGGGACCTGGTGTGGGGGAGAGACTCCTAGCTCCTGAGATATCCTTTCAAAATTTTTATCCACCACAGGTAGATGTGAGACCAGCCCATTCCATCTCTTTTCCCCTTCTACCAGTCTGGATGGATGTGGTTTCTTTAATTGTGTCATTTTCAGACTTTCATTCATCTCAAATCTGATGTTTCTAAGTGATGGTTGTTCTATAGTTTAGTTGTAATTTTGATGTGGTTGTGTGAGGAAGTGAGCTATGTTTACCTATGCTGCCATCTTGACTGGAAATCACCACCACTGATGTTTTTGAAAATTCAGGTAGAAGAATCAGGTAGCCTCTAACAACTGATGACAACTGATCAACACCCTGAAAAGATTTATAAATTTCAATGCTACAACCACATCCCTCCATTCTGCCAACAAATCTGAATAAATTATCTTGAAAGCAGATTGTCTCCAGAGTTTCCCATTAGGAGCCAAGGCTCTTGACTCCTTGATTTCAGCCTCATGGGACCATGAGAAGAGAACTCCAGTTAAGCTTGCCTAGATTGCTGAGCTATAGAATCTTGAGAAAAAGAATGGGGATTATTTTAAACCATTTAGTTTTTTTAAATTTATTATGTAGCAACATAAATAAAATATACCTAGTAAAAATAAATAATTACTGAAAATTATAGGCAAGGTAAAGAAATGATCAGGTTTATATTTTCGAAGTTTGCCTTTGTCATCAATATGAACAAATTAGACCAGGAAGGTGATGTCACAATGCAAAAAGAACACAACTGTAATAATACAAGCGAGAATGGAAGGTCTCAGAAGTATCAAGCAAGCAACACTAGCGTGATTGCACACTGATTAACAAGGAAAGATGGTAAGGAAATGGGGTGAGTCAAATTCTTCAAAGTAGATGGCTAAGAGGATGGGTGACATTCAGAGAGGAGAAGAGGCCTGCTTGTAAAATGACGACCTCAGGATAGCTGTGTTGTGTTTAAAGGGTCTATAAAACAACAAGTTGAATGTACTCAATGGGAAGTCCAATATGTAAAGCTTGAACTGGCTGAATGATGAAATTTGGATATAAACAATTGGCTGTAATCATGAGATAAGTGGTTGTCGAAGTTATTAGCGATGATAAAGTAGTAGATAATGCAAAATTTACAGGGTGCAAAGAGAAGAGGGTTACAGGAAATGCCTTGGGAAACATCAACACTTAAGAGGTGGAAGTAGAATAAGAGGCTGTAAAACAGGCTAGAGTAAGAAAAAAAAAAGTAAATGAGGGATTGCAGTGTCAGGAAAACTAAGAAAGATATTGTCAGCAATATTTGATTTTACAGAGCTGTAAAGTAAAATGTAAAATAAGTAAAACTAATGGAATTTAACAGCAAGATCATTAATAATTGTTTCTTAGGTTCTGTCAGTGGAAGTGAGATAAGAATATGTGCAGTTATTTAATAGAATGACCTAAAGGAGAGTGGTTGATACAGGGAATGTATATGGTGGTGATGATGACAGTAAAAATTATAATTACTATTATCAATATTATTTAAAGAAAATGAAGTAAAATGGGGGAAGAAAATAATTTATTGAGAAGAATGAGATATGATTATATATAATATATAACATATATTAAATATATGTATATGAAGATAAGTAAAGTGAGAAAGAGTCACTGTAGATAAAGCAGGAAAGAAAAAGGAGCAAAGTTTTGAAGTGGAAGCTAGAGAATGAGGACAGAAATAAGCTCACAAGCTTAGGTAGGAAGATTGTTGTAGCAGAGTGTCCCTAAATCCATTTTCATTTCTTTTTGGACTTCCCTTCCCATCAGCTAGACTTGTGTCAGATATTTGTTTAATTAGGTGTGGTCGCGTGACTGAGTCTAGCCATGAAGATAACATGTGGCAATAACTCTCACAAAGTGGGTATGTCCCATGTTCTGTTTCTTTCTACCAGCTGAATACAGAAGCTGCAACTATTAAGAAGGTGAAGTGTACAAGAGGGAATACAATCACTTTACATCATTCCAATGTTATTTGAAGGAAACACACTTCTATTACATTGTAGCCATTATCCACATTTTAGTCTATTTATTTCTGCATCCTAGGCTACTGTTACCATTATGTGCACAAAAAGGAGGTGAATCTAGAGGCAAGGGGTTGAGGAAAACAGCAGTATGTACAAATTTGTTAGTAAGGACAAGGAAGGTGAGATGGATTTCAACTTTCTCAGTGAAGTAAAAGTAAACAGTATCTTCTGACCCCATGGGGTAAAGGACTAGAAGTGAGTGTAGGGTACACTGAAATCAGAGGGGCTTCTATGGTACAGGAATAGTGAGGACTAGCAGGGAAGTGGGCTAGAGAAAGGATTATATACAAAGCTCACATTTCCAGAAAAGTGCTGAGGGCTTAGCAGAATTTAGACACTAGAAATCAGTGTGACTTCATGTCTCTATATTGTTTGCACCAAGAATGCATGCTATGATATAGGAGGCTAAAATAAACACATTTTCTTAATGTTTTTGCTTAAGGCATTAGTGAATAATCTCAGGTGCCAAGCATATTTTTTTTTAAGGCAGAGATATCCCAAGGGTTTCTACCCCAAGGAAACTTACCGTGTTGCTTATTTTCTTAACATTTATTGTGAACATGTGTAGTTCCATCCATCATGTCACATAGATAATAGTCAAATCCAAAGACAACCTTGTGTGAGATTAGTGTAAATTTATAATAAAGTACCTGATACACATAAGGATCTTTTTATTTCTTCAGATGTATCAAGCAATCAGAAATTAAAATTAATTACACAGATTACTCAATCTATAAACATTTACCAACCATCAATGGTATGAATGATCATGTTTAGAAAACTTGCTACATTTAATATTAGTGCTTCTGTTCTTTGAGTGTGGAGAGGCAGTGTTTTTATTATAAATCTATAAATACTGAAACTTGTGAAGAATGGGTTCTATATAGTGGAATCCATACCTAATTGTCTTAAAATGCCATGATATTAGAAATTAGAATGTTATAGTTTACAGTCAATCACATAAACTCATAAAAAAGACATCCCACCATTAAAAATCTGCTATATTAATAACATGAAAATTTGGTTTTTATTTGTTAAGAATAATGCAGTGTGTGTCTTATTACACTCAAGATTACCCCCACTGTATTACTGTGTCTGTTAAAACCTGCATATGTTAATTATCCAGTATACTTATGGAATATTTTTAAAGCAGTACATGAATACATAATTTATTTCCAAATTTGTGTTACATTACAGGTCCACAATTTAGTTAAGTAGATTGGGGAAATTGAAGAAAACTTTTTAAAAATTATTATTGTTTAAAAAGTAATGTTTAACTGCGTATGTGCTTTTTTTTTTAAGTGGGACATAAAATAGTGGTACCTCTTCAGTTTGATGCTTCATAGACATAGATATGGTGAACTTTGGAAGTTCATTTAAAAAAATTTGTATATATCCACATTTTGTTGGTTTATTTATTTTTTAAAAAGCAGGTGAGAAGCATTGAAAAACAAATGTTAATTTTTGTGAGGCATTTGTTAATTGGCAAGATTTCATTTAATTTTTTTTATGAATTTAAGTGCCACAATTTTCAATTTCTTGCAATAGGAGGGACTAGGTACTCTGATTTTTCCACTAAAAAATAAAGCCTCAAAGTCATGTGAAATGTGTGCTCTAAAAGTGAGTCAATGCACAAAGAAAATGTAAGAATTCTCATTTGAAAACTGAATAAAGAGAAAGAAACTTAGGGAAGAAAGCAAAATTCTACGAATTTGACCTTGTGTAAATTTGCCAAAAATTTTCAAATTGGTTTGCACAGCCTCTTAGAATGCAAGAAATATGGAAGAACATCAAGGCCCAAACAAGATGCGAGTCTATTTGGATAGACTATTTGGTCCCTCAGTAAGCTGGGACCATCAGAAGGCTAAACTTGTAGAGTAATTGTGACCTAAAACTAGTCAATGCATTCTTTGAGATAATAAAAGGTAAACATCCTGTCCTTAAACTTGACATTGTGTGGAAGGTAAAAGCATATACACACACAGATGTGTATACACACATACAAACATCTCCCAGATAAAAGAAAGATAAAGAACAAGTTGGATCTCACACTCACACTCTTCACATGACAAAAAATTTAAAAAAATACAACATCTTAGAGTTTATTTAAAATTACCTTAGTAATTTTAAATAAAATTACTTTTTGGAGGATTTTACCTTCATTCTTGAATTCAAAAACTTTTTCCAGAGAAAATGAGTATTCACAGTCAAATGTCACTAAAGAAACTAGGAAAAGAACCATGAATGAGAACCCGCAAAAGCAAAAGTTATTGAAAATAAGGCTTTTAAAATTCAGATATTAGATCAATTATAGAATGCAAATAAATGTATATGGAAATATATTTAATATGTTCAAAAAAGAGGAGTTAATTTGAAAATGAGACTATGGAAAAAAGCAAGCATGAGGAATAAGCAAGGTCATTTTAAAATTACTAAGTGGAATTAAGTGTGATAGCAGATAAGGCACAACTGGGATATTTAGTGAACCAGTAGAACTGAAGAAATATTCTAGAATACAACAAAGACAAGCAAGGACATAAAACATATGAAGGAGAACCTAAGGCAAAAAGAAGAAAGTGTATAAAGGATTAACCTACCTCTCACTGTAGTTCCAAGAGCAGAGGAGAAAAAAAATGTTATGGAGATTATTTTTGAGAATTTTCAAGAACTGACGAATGATATCAATGTACTTCAGAAAACCTATGAATCAAAATATTAAAGAAAAACCACATCCTGACATGTTATGTCAAAGAGAAAGAGTATATCTTAAAAATAATCAGGGGATTTGGGAAGATGGTGGCCTTGTTAAAGGAATTGTAATCCCCTTTCCCGGTGCACGGCGGAGAATTTGGCGGATCTGAGGAGGAACAGAGCAGGAGACCACTGATATCACAACATTTATGAAAATAGAACATCAAAAATTACAGCAGACATTGAATAAACAGATGGTAAGAAGACTGCTTCAGGATAATAAGGGCCCAGGGATAGGTGCAGGGACCAGGCCTGGTGCTCCTGGGTCTGTCTCAGGGCACCCAGGAGAGCGGAGTCACCACTTCCTCCCCGGACAACAAGGATTGAGAAGCAGCGGTGGAGGCCTTGTTGCTTGAAGGCGCAGAGTGAAGAGTGAGGAAGGAGAGACAGTTGTGCAGGGGTTGTGGGCAACCGCACACAGCCCAGGGAAGAGTGAGTACCCCAATCTGCCGGACCAAGGGTGGCCTGGCTTTGCACCTGCACCCCCAACACAGTGAGTGTGTGGTTTTGGGGAAGACCGAGAACCCACAGCAGTGAACAAGGGAAGGGCATGTACTTCACGGGCTTCTGGAGCCTGCAGGAGTGATCTCATGCAGGTGCACACCCCTCCAGGATACCTGACTCTCAAATGGTAAACCCAGAAAAGATACAGCACTTCTCAGGTTCCTGGGGCCCACAGTGGTGGCAAAAGGAAGTGCGTGACTCCTCACAAGCCCCAGAGCATGCACCGTGAACCCAGAGGAGAGGTGGGTGCTTCACCGAGTGTAGAGCCTGCAGTGGCAAAGTTGGGGTGGGGCGCGACCCCTTGCGATCTCTGGAACTTGCACCCTGAGCCCGAGGCAGCAATCCTTTCTGGGGAGAGCGGGTGGCTAGCCCTGGGGACAGTACCCAAGAGACTGACTGAGTTCTCAATGAGAAGGGTGAAAAGCATTCTAATCGCCCCTCGGCCTGCTGAAGCCAGCAAAACCAGAAAAACTGGTTTGGCCAGTTAGAAATCAACAAGAGAGTTTTTTTTCCCCCCTTATCCTACTCTTGTTTGATTCTTTGATTTTATCTTGCTTTTCTTTATTAAGAAACTTTATATTTTTTAACTCTTATTATTTTTATATCTCTCAATTCCTTATGTTTCTCCTCTTTCCATCCTAGTGCTATTCCTTCCACTCCAAATCTATCTCTCCTGCATTCCATCTTCTGCTTTTTTTTTTTGCCTGTAAATTACTGCAAATTTATATTATCTTTTTCTCTCTTTTCTGACATTTTTTATTTTAATAGTACTTTGGTATTTTTTTTCTTTCTATATAATCTTCTTTGCTTGGTTGGTTATACTGTTTTTTGATAGGTTCCCCCTGTTATCTCATCCATAGTGTGTTGATAATTTACTGTCCCTCACTTGGGTTCCACCCAAGTACACCACTCAAGATTCTATACTCCTTATTCATGTGATCTAGATTGCATAGAATCTGCCACAAGATTGTGGCTTCAATATTACTGTAAATAAGACCTATTTCATACACTTGTAAGTACAACTTAACACCCCTCCCAGATCACTGCCTACTTCACAATTTCCTAAACTATATTATTGTAGGGGTTATCTCTATTCTATTACACACTACTCCTATTTACTATTCTTTATTTCCACCCTACCTCAGAATCTGACCTCCTACAGCCTCACAGCTTTGTAGATCCAACTAACAACCCTTTCCTCCCCACTAAGACTCTTATCTTCTTTACATACTTTCTAAAATATGGATAGTGTGATGGAAGAACATGGTTAACACTATACGTAGCCAAAGAATCTCCCATCTCTTCTCTACTGGCTGCTACTGTAAATATCACAGAATACTGCCTTGGTGTCTAAACCCATTATGCCTTACTCCTCCAACTGATCACAAAAAAAAGAGTAGAAGGAAGCTGTGAACACCAGGATACCCAAAAGAGACTACACCACTGAATCTCACAGGTATTCTACCACAGAAGTTCACACCACAAGGAACTGGAACAGATCAAGTTAAGAAACAGAGGTTAACAAGAAGAGTCTCACAAACAATGAGAAGACAAAGAAACAATCTGCCAATGAAGGGAAAGGAGGAAGCCTCAGAAGGAATGCTAAATGAAACAGAGTCATCTCAACTATCAGATATTGTGTTCAAAACAATGATTATAAGGAAGTTCAATGACCTCACAATGAGCTTCCAGAAACTACAGGGAAGCTACAACAATCTCACTACAAACTATATCAATATGAAAAAGGAAATGGAAACTATCAGCAAAGACCAAGAGGAAATGAAGAATATAATTTCTGAACTGAAGAGCACAGTTGAAGGAATGAAAAGTAGGATTGATAAAGCAGAAGATCAGATCAGTGAATTGGAGGACAAAGTAGAAAAAAACACCCAGAAAAAAACAAGAAAAGGAAAAGAGGCTCAGAAAAAATGAAGAGGGATTAAGAGAAATGCAAGAAAATATGAAACGTAATAATATCCATATAATAGGGATACCAGAAGAAGAAGATGAGCAAGGGATAGAAAACCTACTTGACAAAGTAATGATGGAAAACTTCCCTAATTTGATGAGAGAAAAAGTCACACAAATCCAAGAAACACAAAGAGTTCCAATCAAGAGGAACCAAAAGAGGCCCACCTCAAGACACATCATAATTAAAATGGCAAAATTTCAAGACAAAGAGAGAATATTAAAGGCAGCAAGGGAGGAACAGGAAGTAACATACAAGGGAGCCCCAATAAGGCTAACAGCTGATTTCTCAATAGAAACACTTCAAGCTAGAAGAGAATGGCAAGACATATTCCAACTAATGAGAACCAGAGGTCTGCATCCAAGGCTACATTACCCAGCAAGACTCTCAATCAAGAAAAAGGCCAAATAAGAAGCTTCCCAGACAAAAGAAGTCTAAAAGAATATACCTCCACTAAACCAGCTCTGCAGGAGATGCTAAAGGGTCTGATTTAAGGAAAGGATGGAAAAGAGAAAGAGAGAGAGGAAGACACGTACATAAATGACAATGGACAATGAATAAGTACCCATCAGTAATAACCTTAAATGTAAATTGATTAAATGTTCCAATAAAAAAACATAGAATAGCTGAATGGATAAGAAAACATGACCCACACATATGCTGCCTACAAGAGACACACCTCAGGATGAAAGATCTGCACAGTCTGAAAGTGAAGGACTGGAAACAAATTTTCCAAGCAAATGGACAGGGAAAAAAAGCCAGTGTAGCAATATTCATTTCAGACAAAATAGACTTCCAAAACGGGCCATAAAGAGAGCCCAGAAGGTCACTTCATAATACTCAAGGGAAGAATCCACCAAGAAGACATAATATTGTAAATATATGTGCACCCAACATAGGTGTACCCAAATACATAAAGAATATCCTAGGGGACTTCAAGAAAGATATTGACAGCAACACAATTACAGTGGGAGATTTTAACACCCCACTCTCAAAAATGGACAGATCTTCCAAACAAAATATCAACAAAGATATTGTGGCATTGAACAATACACTAGATAAAATGGACTTAACTGATATTTACAGAGCCCTCCATCCCAAAGAAGCTAAATACACATTCTTTTCAAATGTACACAGAACATTTTCAAAGATAGACCACATGATTAGACACAAAACAAGTCTCAACAAGGTCAAGAAAATCAAAATCATACCAAGCATTTTCTCAGATCACAAGGGACTGAAACTAGAAACCAACTCCAAGGAAAAAACCCCAAAACACTCAAAATCATGGAGATTAAACAGCATGCTATTAAACAATGAATGGGTCAAGAATGAAATTAGGGAAGAAATCAAAAGATTTCTGGAAACAAATGAAAATGAATTCACAACAACACAAAACTTATGGGACACAATGAAGGCAGTCTTGAGAGGAAAGTTCATAGTGATACAGGCATACCTTAAAAAGACAGAAATATTTCAAACAATCTATCCCTATTCATGCAAGAACTCAAGGAACAACAGCAAAGACAGCCCAGAGCAAGTAGAAGGAAGGAAATAACCAAGATCAGAGCAGAATTAAATGACATAGAGACGAAAAGCACAATTCTAAGGATCAGTGAATCCAGGGGCTGGTTCTTTGAAAAGATAAACAAGTTTTACAAGCCTTTAAGCAGACTCATGAAGAAAAAAAGAGAGAAGACCCAAATAAACACAATCAGAAATGAAAGAGGAGAGATTACAACTGATACCACAGAAATACAAAGAATTGTAAGAAATTACTATGAAGAAGTGTATGCCAAGAATTTTGAAAACCTAGGTGAAATGGACAAATTTCTAGAAAAATATAATCTTCCAAAACTCAATGAAGAAGAAACAGAAAGCCTGAACAAACCAATAACAGCAAAAGAAATTGAAGCAGTAATCAAAAAACTCCCAACACACAAAAGTCCTGGAGCAGATGGTTTCAGAGGAGAATTCTACAAAGCATTTAAGGAAGAACTAACCCCTATCCTTCACAGACTATTCCAAAAAATCCAAAAAGATGGAAGACCCCCAAACTCTTTTTATGAGGCCAACATCATCCTAATTCCAAAACCAGATAAAGACACAACAAAGAAAGAAAACTTCAGGCCAATATCTCTGATGAATATTGACGCTAAAATTCTCAATAAAATACTGGCAAACTGCATCCAACAATACATTAAAAAGATCATCCACCATGACCAAGTGGGTTTCATCCCAGGGATGCAAGGAAGGTTCAACATTCACAAATCAGTAAATGTAATACATCACATAAACAAAAGCAAACACAGAATTTACTTGTTCATATCAATGGATGTGGAAAAAGCCTTTGATAAGGTACAGCACCCATTTATGATGAAAACACTCAGCAAAGTGGGAATAGAGGGAGCATTCCTCAATATAATAAAGGCTTTATGAGAGACCTACAGCCAACATCATACTCAATGGGCAAAAACTAAAATATTTTCCACCAAGATCTGGAACAAGACAAGGTTGTTCACTTTCACCACTTCTATTCAATACTGTATTTGAAGTTTTAGCCACAGCTATCAGACAAGAAAAGGAAATAAAAGTCATCCAAATCAGAAAGGAGGAAACAAAACTGTCATTGTTTGCAGGTGACATGATAGTGTACGTAGAAAATACTATAGACTCTGTCAAAACACTGCTCCACTTAATGAATGAATTTGGCAAAACAGCAGGATACAAAGTCAATATCCACAAATCAAAGGCATTTTTGTACACCATCAATGAAACAGCAGAAGCAGAAATCAAGAAAAAAAATATCCATTTGAAATAGCAAAAAGAAAAATAAAATACCTAGGAATAAACTTAACCAAAGAGGTAAAAGACCTGTATTCAGAAAACTATATGCCACTGAGGAAAGAAATCAAGGAAGACACAAAGAAATGGAAACATATACCATGTTCATGGATTGGAAGAATTAATATCATCAAAATGCCCATGCCACCCAAAGCAAATTACACATTCAATACAACACCTATTAAAGTACCAATGGCTTATTTCACAGACATAGAACAAAGACTTCAAAAATTTATATGGAACCATAAATGACCCTGAATAGCTGCTGCAATTTTGAGAAAGAAGAGTAAAGTAGGAGGGATCACAATACCTGACACTAAACTATACTACAAGGCCACTGTAATGAAAACAGCCTGGTACTATCATAAAAACAGGCACATGGACCAATGGAATAGAACAGAGAGCCTAGAAATAAACTGAAGTCTCTACAGTCAATTAATATTTGACAAAGTGGGAAGTAACATAAAATGGAGTAAAAATAGCCTCTTCAACAAATGGTGCAGGGAGAATTGGACAGCTACCTGCACAAAAATGAAACTAGAACACCAACTTACACCTTATACAAAAATAAATTCAAGATGGATAAAAGACTTAAATATAAACCATGACATCATTAAAATACTAGAGAAGAACATAGGTAGGAAAATCTCAGATATATTAAGCAAAAACTTTTTACTGGCAATGTCCCCTAGAGCAAGAGACATAAAAGAAAGAATAAACAAATGGGACCTCATCAAAATGAAAAACTTCTGCATACCTAATGAAAACAGCATCAAAATAAAAAGAGAACCAACTGTATGGGAAAACATATTTGCAAATGACACCTCAGACAAGGGCTTAATCTCCAAAATATATAAAGAACTTACACGACTCCACTCTAAGAAGACAAGCAACCCAATTAAAAAATGGGCAAAGGTCTTGAACAGACACTTTTCCAAGGAGGACATACAGAAGATCCAAAATCACATGAAACGATGTTCAATATCACTAGCTATCAGAGAGATGCAGATTAAAACCACAATGAGATACCACTTTATACCAGTCAGATGGCCATCAAAAGCAAAGCAACAAACAACAAGTTTTGGAGAGGTTGTGGAGAAAAGGGGACCCTAGTGCACTCTTGGTGGGAGTGCAGACTGGTACAACCACTGTGGAAAACAGTATGGAATTTTCTCAGAAAACTAAAAATGGATCTGCCTTTTGACTCAGCAATTCCACTGCTGGGACTATATCCTAAGAATCTTAAAACACCAATCCAAAAGAACCTTTGCACCCCAATGATCATAGCAGCACAATTTACAATAGTCAAGTCCTGGAAGCAACCTAGATGCCCATCAGTAAATCAATGGATCAAAAAACTGTGGTACATTTACACAATGGAATTCTATGCAGAAGAAAGAAAGAAGGAGCTCCTACCCTTTGCAACATCATGGATGGAGCTGGAAAGCATTATGCTAAGCAAAATAAGCCAGGCAGTGAAAGACAAATACCATATGATCTCACCTTTAACAGGAACCTAACAACAGAACAAAGAAACAAGTAAAATATAATCAAAGACACTGAAGTAGAAGACAGCCTAACAGTGACTAGATGGGAGAGAAGAGGGAATTTCAGGGGAAAATGGGAAGAGTTTACAGGGACAAAGTTAAAAGACACATGGACAAAA
>PVIA01008242.1:0-73978 GCA_004024845.1 Tonatia bakeri
CTCCTCCTCCAAGGACAAGGAAGCAGCACAATGAACTTGTCCTTTGAATGTAAACCAGACCAGCTGCCCTGTGGGCAGTTTTCTGCTGCATGTGGCAGGAATATGACTGCATTCTGAATTTGAAGTCCTCATGTTATTAAGAGACAAAAGATATGCCAGTATGTCACAGAGCTTGTTTCCTCACCAAACAGCCAGAGCCCTCCTGTAAGTGCGTGAGAAGCATGGAAGAGCATTCTCAGGACAAACCTATTTGTTCCTGTTGCCTTTCACTGCGCATCACATTGCACAGGACAGAGCCTATTTATGGGTTCTAGTTTACGTCATTCTCAAGGTCAAACCCAGGTCCTCCTAAAGAAGCTCTGCTCTTCTCCACAGGAAGCTAGCATTGGAGCCTGGTTGCTCAGGCCCTGTCCCAGACATTGTCCTCCAAGTTTTAACTCCCAGCTGGGGCTGTGATGGTTGTTGGGGCCACACGTTCACAGGGTCATGGCAGGCAGGGTGTCTGGGTCAGCCTCCCCTTCCTGCCACGCCACCTCTGAGTGAGGCAGGTCAGTGAGAAGCTAGAAAATGTCCTTGATAGTGGAATGAGGGAAACAGAGAGAAAAGAGTTAAATGAACAGCTGAGCAATTAAAGCCAAATAAGAAATCACAAGTCCCTACTCTCCCTAACCAAAGCCACTTCGGAGCAGGGCTTCCCAACCAGACACTGGGTAGCTTGAATCACCCTAGTCAGGGAGAGAGATAGCAGAGACCCAGTTTGTGCCATTAGTGCCAGTCAAACCCCAAAATGAATAAAGTCAGAGGAATAAAAAAAATCCCAGTCAGATCCAGACAAATACAAGACAGAGGTAAAGCTGAGCAGAGAATGACCCCACACCCCACTGTTCCTCACTTTGGAGCATCAGCATGTTACAGGACACAGCTGGGAAGCTGATGAGTGTTCTGACTGAGACCTCCCCAAAATTCCCTCCTGAAGAAAAATAAATACCCTCAAGACTCAAGACCCAGTGTGCACCCTTCCTCCTCCACCACCTTTCCTCAGGAGCGAAACTTTACATTCTTTCTCCAAAGTCTGAAGTCCTCCTCATGCCTAATTTTCAGGGAGCCAAAGCAGCCCCACCTGGGCTCCACACTGTTACCCTGACTTCCTTTGCTGAGTCTAGGTGGCCCAGTATGGACTCACTGCTGGTGCTGTGTTCCAGCTTCTATCTTAAGCCCTTCCTTTGTTTCACTGTCCCAAACTTTACTAAACGTGCTCTCAAAATCACCCGAACCTCTGTCTGGAGTTCTTTCCACACAAAGGCAACAAACCACATCCCGAGATGTGCCAGGTCAGACCTGCTTCAGCCCTGTCCTGGGCCATTGTTGATGACAAAGAAGTGCCTGACTTTCTGGGAACCCAAACTGCCCTCAACCATGGCTGAAGGTATGAGGGCATCTTCTGTAGCCCCAGGACGTGTTCACAGAGCAAGAGAACATAGCACCCGTGAAGCTGAACCTGGACAGGAGCAAACACTGATGTTATGGTCTGCTAGTGCGGCCACCCATCCCTGTCTTATTCCGTAAGTGTTACACACATAAATCATTTAACCTTAATGAGAAGTTTGGATTAGCCAGGGTTCTCCAGAGAAACACAGCCAATAGGATGTGTGTATCCATAGAGGAGATTTGGTTTAAGGCATTGGCTCACATGACTATGAAGGCTGGCAGGTCCACCATCTGCAGGGTGGGCTTGCAGACTGGAGACCCAGGGCAGAGCTGCCACAGCTGTTGGCTGGCAGGATGCCCTGGAGCTCGGGGAATGTCAGTCTTTCGTTCTATTCCAGCCTGCAGATGTTTGCAGGGGGCTGGCCGCACTGTGGAGGGCAATCTGCACTGCTGATTCCAGTGCTACTGAAGTCAACGTTACACATTTAAATGTTCATTTCACTAAGAACACCCTCACAGAAACACCCAGAAAATGTTTGACCCACTATCCAGGTCCTGTGGCCCAATCAAGCTGACATAAAATTACTATCACAAACCCTATGATGACAGGTACCACTACCATCATGTCACAGATAAAGGGAGGCAGAGAGATGGTGAGTGTTGCCCCCATATTCTCACAGGAACTAAGTGGTGGACTTGGGATTCATCCTCTGGGAGCTGACCCCAGAGCCCGCCCTCCTGCCCACCCCCCAGGCCTCTGTGAGGAAAAGGACTCTGTCACTGCAAACAGGGAAATGCAGATCCACCAGGGAGCATGCTGGGCTGCTGTGTCCCTGCTCTCCACGGGCCCAGAAGAGGAATCTGAAACCGGGTCATTATTTCTTGAAGCACACAGCGCCCGGCTCTCTCGGCCGGCTATGGACACGCATAAAAACTGAAGTGTGCAGAACCCGGCTCTCTTGGCCGGCTATGGACACGCTTAAACACACTGCGAACGGCTTGTTGAAACCTGAGAAATAATTATGCACAGAAAGTTTTCTTAGGGAAGTAAAGAAAGGAGTGACCACTCTCCAAGTCGGTGAGGGCCTGGCTAACCCCCTCATGGGGAGCGCAGTCCCCTTGCACAAGCAGGGTTTTATTCTTGAATACCAATACAGTTTGCAAATTACAAGTAGTTAGCTTTTGATAGGTGCTAGCAGATTTCCTACTGGGATGCTAAGCCAGAGATTTTGGGATTTTATCATTTAAAAAGACTACAGGACTTAAAGCTTAGATCTGTTTCCTGCCCATGACTTCATATTCTAATTAAAGAGCATCCTCCAGCAAGCAGATCTCACAGGATCTTTGCATATTCTTTGTCCCAGGCCTGATTACCCCGGGGGTCCACCGGCTCTGGTCAGAGCTGCCCCTATCGCTGTTTGCTAAGCCCTGAGAAGGGCAGGAGACAGAGGCAGCCAGGAGACTTGGAATTCTCACATCTAAGTACAAAGACTCAGGCTAAGAGGGGGCAGGGGTAGATGATCACCCCTTCCTTTCCACAGCCCCTTCATTTATTTCCACAGTCTCGTCCTATTCCACAGGCCTTTTGAGATCAGCCCCTGTCTTAGATCGCTCCTTTCATAAGGAGTCTTACCTGTCTTTGGCAACTGATCTAGCATTTAAAGGCCAGGCACAGAACAGGCAGCGTTCATGCCAGGGGAATAAGTTTTGTCTCCTTAGTGGCTCCTGATCCAGAGGTCTCTCACTCAGCCTAAGTCACAGGGGGTTGCAGCTTCCTGAGACCAGGCAGGGCAGCCCTCAACAATTTCTTACTCTCAGACCCACTACAACTGCCCAAACTATGGGATTCCAGTCTTCTGTGTGGGCCCAAAGTCATTATTTCCTTACATGCCCTGTGGCACCCACTGAACTCCAAGAAGACCTAATTGTCTCTTCCTGGTAGGATGCAGCCAGCTGCTGTTTTTGGGAGCTGTGTCCTGCCCCCTGGTGAGCGTCTGTGCCAACACTTACACCAAAGCCTGACAGAAATGACAGCAGTGTCGGGACCAGGCCCATGCATCTCACAGGGTGGCATCCATGTCCTCCTGCCCCATATTAGCCACTTCCCAGGGCAGCTGACAGTGGGACTGTCCACTCCCTTCAGAGGAACCACCCCCCTCACCTCTGCCAGGAGGGGCAGGAGTGTCTGGGGACTGGGTCCCTTCAGCAGAAGGGTCCCTTCAGCAGAGACCTTGACTCTTTGTGGTTCTGCATGACCAAAGTGGGCTGTGCAGGCCCAGGCACCCCTGAAATACAGTGGCTAAGGGAAAGCCTGACTCTGAGGGTGGTATGTGTGATGCTCGAGTGTGGTGATGGGGTGTGTTGTGCGTGTGTGTGATGGGCAACCAGGAGTGGATGTAGCGGACACCTCCTGAGGGGCCGGCCCAGCCCTCCCTCCTCTTACAGGACAGCCCCCACTCCCCACACAAACTAAGTGGTAGCAGGAATAGCGATGTTTACACAGCTGACCCTTTCCTCCTAACCACAGAGAGGTTAGCAGGAGCCAGTTTCTGGGAATAACAGAGACAGCCAGCTTGCAACAGGAAAGAACATGAAGCAAACCAATGGGCAAAGAGAAGCAGGGATGATGGATAGAGACCACGGCCACCTGGAATGCCCCGTCTTCCAATTGCTACTTCCACTGAGTTACCGAAGTCACAACTCATCTGTGCTCTTGAATTCCATGGACATTCTGCTTCCTTTTAATTGTCCCCTTTTTTTGCTTACACTATTTCCAATGTCTTTTCTGTTATTTAAGAAAAGTCCAAAAAAGGAAAAGAAAAGAAAAGCACTGCACTCTGGCTCTTGCACTAGGAGATCTGTCTGTGCCAGCTGGGCAACAGGGCGAGCTCCTCCGGGGGTGAGGCAGCTTCACAGGGTTCTAGCCCAGGTCCAGCCAGGGCGACGACCACCTCGCAGACCCTCTCTGAAGCCCCATGGACCACGGTTGGTTCATTCCTTAAAGAACAGTTTGGGGGCCCTGGCTGGTGTGGCTCAGTGCATTGGGTGGGGGCCTGCGAATCAAGGGGTTACTGGTTTGATTCCCAGTCTAAGGCACATGTCCGGGTTGCAGATCAGGTCCCGGGTGCAGGGTCCATGAGTAGCAATCGCACACTAATGTTTCTTTCCCTCTTTCTCCCTCCCTTCCCCCCTCTGAAATAAGTAAATAAAATAAAAAAAAAAGTTTGGGGGCCATGAGCCCCTTAAAAACAAAATGATGTATCCCCTGTACGTGCACCTACCCCACAAAGTGGTAGGGTCTAGGACATTATCCTAATTATAAATGGTGTTCAACTGCACCCAAAGACTCTAAACGTTGGGGGCTGACTGCCCTCTCCCCTAACCTTAAGGTGCAAATGTAGAGACCCTTATTTCATCACCTGCAGTAGCTTTGGTTGTTCCTACTGATGCACAAAAGTAGTGAATGACAAGCAGAGAAGAAACAAGTATCAAAAGCTTAAGTGAGTGCAACGCGTCTCCCAAACAAAAAGTGCAGAGCCCTTCTTTTCCGTTCTCTGCCCGCACTCCCCGGCTCGCCCTTAGCCACTCAGGCAAGCTGTAAATAGCTGAAGGTCAAAAGGCAAGAGGTGATGGAGAACGCAATGGCCACGTAAAGATGCAGAGATGTGGGAAATGGCCGAGACAGAAGCCCTCGTCCAGTGGAGGCGCCTCCTCCTTGTTAAGGTGGTGCGTAGGGGCCCTTGCAGGGTGCTGGGCACGGATTCTTGTTCCCACTCACGGACCAGCCTTCTCGCCCCCGGCCAACGGCCAGCGCTGATTTGGGTTTGTGGGCAGCGGAGCGTTCTTCCGCTGAGGCTCGTCACACAGACCTTCGGAGTTAGCATCGGGGTCCAGGAGAATCTGCTTCCGGTGCCAAAGTTTGCCCTGATAGAGTTCATTAGCCATTGCCAAGGAGCGGAATTGGGGAGGCCCCCTCCGCCCGGCCCCAGCGCGATGAGCTGTGGACGCGGCTGCAGTTGTATTTCCATCGCCTGCAGAAGGGTGGCAGGCCGGCTGGGCCTTAAGGCCTTGGCCGGGTTCCACGAGCTTCCCAGCTCAGGAGCCGCTTCCCCTGGCTCCTCCTTCTGCCCTCAGCCTGTCGCAGTGGTTGGCTGTCCAGGTTCCAGACCCAGGGAGCTCCGGGGCTTCTAACTGGGAAGTCTCCGGTGCAACAAAATTTGTGCCCACAGCAACCGGAAGGCGCCCACAGGAGGGAGGGAGTGCGAGCTGCTACCTGGGAGCCAGGGGGGTAAAGGAGAGCTTAGCTCTAAAGAGGCTGAAATGCAGCCAGAATCCCAGCTGTACGCAGGGCTTCCTCAGGACTTTATTTCTCCTTTTTTTTTAAATCTCCAAAATGTACTTACTCCTATAAGATGTCATCTGATTTTCATTCTCTCCTATCTTTTTAAGGTATATTTTATTGATTATGCTATTATAGTTATCCCGGTTTTTTTCTCCCTTTTATCCCCCTCTGCCCTGCAACCCCCTCCCCCCAGCATTACCCCTGTTAGTTCATGTCCATTGGGTCTACACATAAGTTCTTTGGCTTCTCCATTTCCCATACTATTCTTAACCTCCCCGTCTATTTTGTACCTCCCACTTATGCTTCTTATTCCCTGTACCTGTTTTCCCCTGTTCTCCCTCCCCCCTCCTCTGATAACCCTCTACCTGATCTCCATTTCTGTGATTCTGTTCCTGTTCTAGTTGTTTGCTTAGTTTTTGTTTTTGTTTTTTAGGTTCAGTTGTTAATAGTTGTGTTTGTTGTCATTTTATTGTTCATAGTTTTTGGTCACCTTCTTTTTCTTAGATAAGTCCCTTTAATATTTCATATAATAAGAGCTTGGTGATGATAGACTCCTTTAACTTGACCTTACCTGGGAAGCACTTTATCTGCCCTTCCATTCTAAATGATAGCTTTGCTGGATAGAGAAGTCTTGGATGTAGGTCCTTGCCTTTCATGACTTCGAATATTTCTTTCCAGCCCCTTCTTGCCTGCAGGGTTTCTTTTGAGAAATCAGCTGTTAGTCTAATGGGAACTCCTCTCTAGGTAACTCTCTCCTTTCCTCTTGCTGCTTTTAAGATTCTCTCCTTATCTTTAATCTTGCCTAATGTAATTGTGATGTGCCTTGGTGTGCTCCCCCTTGGGTCCAACTTCTTTAGGACTCTCTGAGCTTCCTGGACTTCCTGAAAGCTATTTCCTTAGGCAGATTGGGGAAGTTCTCCTTCATTATTTGTTCAAATAAGTTTTCAATTTCTTGCTCTCCCTCTTCTCCTTTTGGCACCCCTATGATTTGGATGTTGGAACCTTTAAAGTTGTCCCGGAGGTTCCTAAGCCTCTCCTCATGTTTTTGAATTTTTGTTTCTTCATTCTGTTCTGGTTGAATGTTTACTTTTCTTCTGCTCAAAATCATTTATTTGAGTCCCTGTTAATTCCCTTCACTGTTGGTGCCCTGTATATTTTGCTTTATTTCGCTTTGCATAGCCTTCACTTTTTCTTCTATTTTGTGACCATACTCAACCATTTCTGTGAGCATCATGATTACCAATGTTTTGAACTGTGCATCTGATAGGTTGGCTATCTCTTCATTGCTTAGTTCTGTTTTTGGAGCTTTGATCTGTTCTTCCATTTGGGCCATATTTTTTGGTCTCAGCGTGCCTGTTAGCTCTACCTTGGGGTGGAGCCTTAGGCATTCGTCAAGGCGGGGCAACCGACTTAACTGCATTTTGACACTGTATGTGGGGGAGGGGTCTGAAAGGGAATAATGCCATGTGCTCGGCTCTCAGTCAGCTTTCAGTCACTTCTCCCACTTCCCACAAGCAAATTGGGCCCTCTGGTGCTGATCCCTGGGTGTGTGGGCTTGCATACATTCTAGGATCCAGAGGGCCTCTCCAGCAAACTCTCATGGGAAGCTGGGTGTTCGCTGCTGCAATCCCTACAGGTCTTTACAGCCAGAGGTTTTGAGATTTTATTTCCTTGTGCTGAACCCCTGGGTTGCACAGTCTGTCTCACTCCCCAGTTGTTCCTCCTGGTCTATCCACAGATGAATGTGGGACTGCCCAGTCCACCAGCCACCACCTTGCCCACCCAGTCCACCAGGTGCTGCCTTGCTGCACATCCTCTCCATCCCAGCTGCCCAGCTCTGTCCCTCCTACCAGTCTGAATGAATGTTTCTTCTTTAATTCCTTGGTTGTCAGACTTCTATACAGTTGAATTTTCTGGCAGTTCTGGTTGTTTCTAAATTTCTTGTTGTCCTTCTTTTGGTTGTGTAAGGAGGCAAAGTGTATCCACCTACGCCTCCATCTTGACCAGAAGCCTCCTAATGATGTATCTTTTTGAGTATCTTCTCATGTGCTTATTAGACAAGTGTATATCTTCTTTGAAGAAATGTCTTCAAATGCTTTACTCATTTAAAAATTGGTTTTCTCTCTCTTTTCTTTAGTTTTTACAGAAAGACTGACTTTATTTCCAACTACAAAGTAACCAATTAAATGCAGTTACTGAAGTAATTTGTAATCTATTTTTAAATTCCATTACATGCACTAAAAAAATTTTATTTACTTTAGAGAGATGGGGAGGGGCAGAGAAAAAGAGACATCAATTTGCTGTTCCATTTATTTACAGTCATTTGTTGCTTCTTGTATGTGCCCTGACTGGGGATCAAACCTACAACCTTGGTAGTTCAGATCGATGCTCTAACCAACTGGACTACACAGCCAGGGCTCCACTGCATACATCTTTAAGTGCTCCTCTACAGTCATGACTAAAATGGCCCATGGAAGGCATTAGCTTTCAATCGCTTGTCTTTAAGTACACCAATAGTTTTCTTTCAGTGGCAGAACAGGAAAAATATTCAGACTTCTGTTTTTGATCTATCTTTATAAAGCAAACATGCTACTAAAAGAGGAGGAATTATATTACTTGGAACTATTAAAGCAGTGTTGCTTTTCTTGAATTCTGAGTTCTTTAAATATCTTAACTACAAGTCCATTATCAGATATGATTTGTAAACACTTTTTCCTATTGTTTTCACTTTCTTTTTTTTTTTAAGATTTTATTTTTAGAGAGAGGGGGAGAGAGGAAGATAAACTCCAATGTATGAGAGATACGTTGATTGGTTGCCACTCACATGCCCCCAACTGGGGACCTGGCCTGCTACCCAGGAATGTGCCCTGACTGGGAATCAAACTGGCAACCTTTCAGTTCACAGGCTGGCACTCAATCCACTGAGCCACACCAGCTGGGACTTTTTTTTAAAGGAAAATAAATGAGACTTTATTGTCTGAAAACACATGATTTGTCCCCAGAAGGGTTTTGGGGGATTAGATAAATTGTGTCAGTAAATGTAACAAAACTCACAAGGATGTTTTTCCTCACCATGAGGAATATTTTATTTTAATTTTTTTGTTGAATTTATTGGAATGACACTGGTTGTTTTTTAACTTTCGTGATGGTGTCTGAAGTACAAGTTTCACATTTTGATTATGTGATATATATAAATCTATGTATATACATGCACATTTCTTTTTCCCTTTGTTGCTTGTTTTTGATGTCACCTCTAAAAAATTATTGCCTAATTCAAGATTACAAGGATTTACGCCTGTGTTTTCTTCTTGGAATTTTATAATTTTAGCTTATACATAGGTCTTTTGATTCATTTTTGAGTTTACTTTTATACATGGTATTAGAGGTCCAACTTCAATCACCAGTGGTCAATGATTTATGAAATGAAGCCTCCATAAAAACCCCAAAAGACAAGAGTTTAGAAAGCTTCCAGGTTGGGTAACCAGAACACCTCCACCATACCTGAACTCCATGGGGATAAAAGCTCCTGTTTTGGGAACCTTGTCCTATGGCTCTCTTCATCTGGCCATTAAATCATATACCCTTTGTAATAAACTGGTAATCTGGGGAGTAAACAGTTTCCTTGAGTTCTGTGAGCAACTCTAGGATGTTAGTTAAATCCAAGGAGGGGTTCAATGGAACCTCTGATTCATAGCCCGTCAATCAGAAGCACCTGGGCTTGTGACTGAAATTTCTGAGCAGATAATATCAAATTGAGTTGAATTGTAGGACACCCAGGTGGTACCTAAAAACTGCTTTGTGTTATGGGGAAAACCCCCATCATAACTGAATGCAGAACCTCTTACATACTATGTCCTTATAATTCTTTCTACTTTTGTAAGGTTGGTCGTGATGGCCCCTCTTTTTATTAATGCCAAACTATCTCCCAAATGGCGCTGTCACTGCAGCCACAGGATGAGAAGTCTATCTGAGGGTATACATTGGGGAACAGGCATGATGTTTTATGGGAGAGTACACAGATAAAAGCAAGGGAAAGCTTGGGAGCAGGTTTGCTATTACAAAATCACATGATCTAATGTAGAGAGAAGCAGGAAACTGGGTGAAACTGATGCTAGATGGGAGATATGGCAATGGAGCAGAGTAGGTAACCAAGTGTTTATTATTCTGATTTCTGAATTTCTGAGGGAGGAATTTAACTATTAGAGGACAATGAGGCCAAGCAGATTAACTTGTTCCTATAGATATTATTATGACAAATAACCACATTAATATCCAACAATTAAGCACTTACTCAACATGAAATGGACTCCTGAGTTCTAATCACTGTGGATTTTACCCTTCTATTCAAGTCTTTTTCATATTTTAACTGTATTCAGACAAACCATATTATTGCATATATAATAGGGCCAATCAGGTCTCAGCTGTCATTTCCTTAGTAACAGCTTACATCCTTTTTAATATCTTAATGTTCTAATTTTACCAAGTACATTAGTTTTCTGTTGCTACAATAACAAACTTATTGACTTAAAACAACAGAAATGTATTCTTAGTTCTGGAGGCCAGAAATGCAAAATAAGGGTGTCAGCAGGGCCCTGCTGCAGGTGCTAGGAGAGAATCTGCTCTTTGCCTCTTCCAGCTTATGGTGGCTGTTGCCATTCCTGAACTTCTGGCTGAATCACTTCAATCTGCCTTGTGGTCACAATGCCTCCTCCTCCGTCTCAAATCTCTTTCTGCCTTTCTCTTATAAAAGACACTTAACAATGGACTTTGCCACCCCCCTCCCCAGATAATTCAGAATGATCTCATCTCTAGGTTCTTAACTTAATTAAACCTGCAAAGGTTGTTTTTCCAAATAAGGAACAGTCACAGTTTCCAGAAATCATAACATACATGGACAAATCTTCTGGGAAATCACCATTTAATCCTCTTATACTAGGGGATTTTAAATAACCTACAGATGTAAAAGAAAAAGATGAAACAAAAAATTTAAATTTCATTTGGGTAAAAAGTAATATTGAGGAAGAAAACATACCATGGTATTACAGACAGCAGAAAAATAAAAAACCAAAGCCTTTGAAAACATATTTCATGTGCAGGATTAGAAAAAGAACTCTTTGATAATAAACACATCCAGGTAAACACAGACTTCCTAAATCTATGACTATTTAATTGCAAATATTAATACCCTAGGTTTCTCTTCTACATGAAGGAAAAACTCCAAATCCTGTTATTTAGGAAGACATGGAGGGCAAGCAATACCTTTAGAGTAACTATTGCCAAATCTGCTCTTTCCTTGGGTGACCTAACATGTTACATGGATTAATTATAAAAGGAAATATCAGACTCCATGGAAGTTAAGCAAAAGACATAGCTAAAAATTCCCACTGAAGGTACAAAATATTAAATGCTTATCAGTGAGAATACATGTTAATTAAATATTAGGTACAAGGAAAATTCCAAAACTATCTGGAGTATGAAAAAAAATGGCACAAATATCTAACAGTCAGTTAGTATAAACTTTGCTATTGGGTATGTTCCAGGCTTCCTTTTCTATTCCAGTGAGATCTGCTTCTTTTTTGTCCAAGGTCTTCCGCTGCTGGGCTCCAATATAGTAAATTGTTTAACATCATCAAGGCCTTGGTCATAGAAAGGATTTATTTTTTGAAAACAACTTGTTCTTTACTAAAGATTGTGGTTGTTTTCTCTGCTATTTGCTTCTTTCAACTAGTTATTAACCTTCTCATGTAAGAAAAATTATTGGGCAAAAGTAAACATTCTATGTTGGCTGTCCCAGTGTAGTAGCTGATTAATAAAGCCACTCGCTCAACCTTTTTATCATTTGGTCTCATCTAAAGAATAAGTAAAAAGGAGCAAGGTTAAAAAGGACTCATGACCAAGGTAGAACTTTTATAAATATCGTTGGCCATGGAAAGCTTTATTTCTTCATCATGCCCCCAAATGAATTTTTAATGGATCAAGAATCCCTTCCTATTAGAGGACTGTAAAAAATAAATGCTTCAAAGATTTGTTTGTAGATCCATCAGGAAAGGGACCAAAAAAGAGGAAAATGTGGAATACAAGCAAGAGTAAACAAAGAGAATCCAACAAAATATACAGTTCACTAAAATAAGAATAGTTATTGATATAAATCCCTTACTCATTCTACATTTGACTGGCTCTTTTTACTATTTAGAAATTAAGATATTTTCAGTCTTTTGCTTTCCTTTTCCACATTGTCTCTAATATTCTGGAGTTTTCTGGAGTTCTGGACCAGGAACACAAAGCTGTCTCTAAAATCACTAGTCCCATGATTTCTGCCAACATTCTGAAGCTCATCAAACAAAGTCAATGTCTGTCTAAGTTTGGTCTGAACAAGTTTCTGCTCTTCTAATTCTGCAAGAAGGGCTTGCTTAGTGCATAATTCAGTTTTATACTTCTCCTGCAACTGTTCGATTTCTTTTTGGAGAAGCTGGAATTCCTCTTCACTATAAGAATGCATCTCCTGAGATTTATCTTCCGGAAGCAAGATGTTTGGGGGAATACGCAAAATCCACTGTAAAAACAGCTGCTCCATTTTGACAAAAAGGTTATCAAAACGTCCTTTCATGAAACAGAGAAACTTCTCTGTGCATTTACGAATCTGGACTGGGCTAATCTCACAGTTTGGGATGCCATCCAGCTTCTTCAGAATAACCTGTTCAACAGCCTGCATCACTTCAAATAGGTAGTCTTGAAATGCAATGTAGATCCTGAGCATGCAAGTTTGTGGTGTAAAGCCAAAGAACTGGGCTTCATAGGTCATTGGATCGACAGACATCTTGGCTTATTCTGGTATATTAATTTTAATTGTGAAAAATCTGTAAATGTAAAAAAAAATCATGATTAAAAAAATCATCTGAGAAAAGTAACAAATCCCATTACAGCTAAAAAAGCTTTTGTTTCTTGATACCTATGCCAATTCCAGCCTCACTCACTCAAAATAGGATGCAAACTCTCTGAGGCTCTTTTCATCAGCCTATCACCTCCCTTACTCCCTCATTTCCCTTACCTCTCATTTATTGAGGGTTCTGGCCTGTGGCTCAGCCTTCTGAAGTCTGTTCATCACCCCAGATAATGTTCAGATTTAGACATAATCTAATCAGTGTCCTAGAGACTTGGTTTCATGAGTTTCAATTTCAATGGCTTCACTCTTTCAGTCACCTGCCTTTTGATATTTGTAACTTCTCTCCCCAGCTGCACTATTTTTTAAAGATTTTATTTACTTACTTTTAGAGAGAGGGGAAGGGAGGGAGAAAGAGAGAGAGAAACATTGATGTGCGAGAGATACATCAATCAATTGCCTCTTGCATGCCCTCAACTGGGGACCTGGCTCACAACCCAGGCATGTGCCATGACTGGGAATTGAATAGGTGACCTTTCAGTTTGCAAGCCAGCATTCAATCCACTGAGCCACACCAGTCAGGGCACTACTGCCCTATTTTTTTTGTCCATAACTTCCTATGCTATTCTTCCAACTCATAATATACCTTAATCACATCCTTATACTAGACCTTAAGCATCAAGACTTTTAGCCCTCTGATTCTCTCTTCCTTACATTCAGTCTGTCCCATTTCACTTCTTCCCTGTCCATTTTAGACTCCACCACCATCACTTCAACCACTCCCTGGCCAATGTCTTCAACTCCTTGTCCTTCCAATCTAGCCATGGGGAAAAAATCCCACTTGGAAGCTGTGCAAGCCTTTTATGAGCTCTACAATCCCAACATGTTTTTTCAAGGGTACAGAAGTCATTACTTTAGAATGTAAATATCTAGGAAAACAGCCCTCCTATCTCCTTGTCACTGTGGAAGTTTAACCTATGTACCTTTTTTTCTGAGCTATAATCATATGCTTGTCATAGAATAAGAGTTTTACTATTCCTTCAGAAAAAGGCAATTAGCTAAAATAAATGGCTACCTCAAATACCAGGTGATTTTAGGATGAATTTTATGAAAGAATTTGAAGCAAATGGTATGATCAAATCTTATGGGAAGACAAAATAAGATGCAGGTAATCTTGAGAAATTCTGTAATGGCTAAAAATGGAATGGTTGTAATTGCCTGGCTGCATAAATAGATTACAAAGACAAAGAAATTCTACCTTCACCCAAATTATCTACATGTGTTATAATCTGGATATGACTATTCAGTAATAAAACAACTTCCTTTTCTATGTCTGTGGAAAGGATTCTCTGGGTTGGCAGGATTTTTATTTCCTCAACACTGTCCTATGCCTTCAGGATCAAGTTCAAACTCTTTCAACATGGCTTACAAGGACCTTCATCATCCAACCCTTATTAGCCACATTCTGTCCTTAAGAACCTCACATGTGCATAATTGAGCTGATAATACTTCCCGTTTCATGGCACTCTATTTTTAGTTCATGCTAGGTCTTCTCTTACTTTTTTTATTCTTCCACTTTTCATCTTCCATAGGAACCTACTCTAATGTCTTTTTTAAAGTTATTTATTTATTTGAGAGAGAAAGAGAGGAAAAAATCTATTTATTTGTTGTTCCACTTATTTTTGCATTCACTGATTCTTGTATGTGCCCTAAGTGGGGATCAAACCTGCAACCTTGGTATAATGGGATGACTCTACCCAACTGAGCTACCTGGCCAGGGTAATGTTTTTGACATATGCTTTTTTGATTCATCTTTAACTTTAGTTTTTAGATATATATTCTTGAAATATACAGTTCTGTATATGTATGTTTATATTTTTCTTTACATTTGCAATCTCTTCCTGTTATTATACACAAGTTTACTTCACTGGTTCTGACTGAAGTATTCCAACAATGTTATCATATGCATATACCACACTTAACGTCCATTCTCCTTGGGACAGACACCTAGTTTGCTTTTAGCACCTTACTACCAGAAATGATGCTGTAATAAACACCTTCCTATGTCGTTTCCTTAGGGACTTGCAGGGTATTTACACAGGCAAGTAACTGATAGCCATAGAATTCACCCCTAATTTCACTAAATACTGACAAAATGTTCTCCAGAACGCTGCAGGAGGGGATATCCTACACTGGTTTACACCGCCATTTGCAGTATATGAGAATTTCTCGTATCTTCACCAGCGCTTATCCAACATTATAGTTTTTACCAATCTGGTAGATATAAAATCGTTTTACAATGCCGTCTTTTGAAAACCAAAACCATCTAGTCCCACACAGGTTGGATAATAAGGCTGAAACTACCTACCTTCCCCCACCCCAACAAAAAGCTTGCTCTTTACATTAGCATAACATTACTATTCTGGGAGACCAGTATATTTTCACTGTTCTAATGGCCTGAACTGCACCAAAGATGGATCACCTCTTCAACGGGAAGCATCGACAATTCGTACCCTAAAATTCTCTGAAGCCCTTGCCTCAGCTGTTTCTACCAATCCTGGAATGTTATTTCTAGATCCCTACCCAATCCTAATCAAGCTCCCAAACTGAAAATTCACCTTAAACCAAACTTGAAATTCTCAAAAAAATTCTGATCTTGCCTTTCTTTCCTATGACTCACACCAAAGCTCTTTCGAGGTTCGCTCTTCTCCCTTACCAGAGCTAAGCAGTAAATACAGCATTGTTTTATCAACAGGTTGTGACGGTGATATTCGGGGAGCAGGCAAAAATATTTTTTAAGTGCATTTCTGTTACTACCAGTAAAACTGGGTACCGCTCACTTCATACATGTTAGCTTTTCAGGTTTCTCCCGGGAATTACCCATTCACATCCTTTTTAAAAAACACTCCCTCCACCCTTTTACTTGGTCCCTTTCTTATATATTACCAGATTAAATTGTCACTCTCTATTCCAAAAACCTTTAGCGCTTCCTTATTGTCTGTCAAGAACTGACTACTCTTTGTTTCAACCAAACCAAACTATTTTCTTTCCCTGTGATGTCTTTCCTTCAAGGAGAGATGCCGTGGCCAAATATTCTTCAAGGGTCAGTTTAAATACACTTTCTTGGTGAAGCACCCCTCCTCTGAACCCCATCAGGGCCTTCCTTCGGGCACTGACCGAGTTCTACTTCAGGATATCATCACGGGCCTATCTCAACTTCCCTGCTAGCCCTCGAGTTCCTGGGAGCAGGGCGAAGATGGCTTAATCAGTATTTGCAAAATAAACACTGGAGGTGTCCAGGATACCTCAAGGATTTGAGTTGACAGAGCAACAGAAACCGCCAGACAGGAACTGCTTCCGGCCGGAGGACTAGCTCCCGTCGGCCCCGACAACCCCGCTGCATGCCGGGACCTTCAAGACGCAGGCCCCGCCGGCGAGGCTGCTCCAGCGCCGGGCGACGGTGCCTAACCCAGTTCCACTCCTTTCCTCTCTTCCTCTGGGAAACTGCAGCCCCGCAGCACTTACCGAAGCGACCATGAGGGTGACAAGTTCGATCAAACAGTGGCTTCCCGCCACCTCCTTTAAACCACTTCTTGCTGCCAGAGATCGGCGGCGCAGGTCGCTCCCCCAAATTCCGGCCGATACTTGCATCAGCGAACCACAGCAAAGGCGGGACGCTTTCCCGCTTCTGATTGGCTGACTGGACAGGCGGAAGGGGGCCACCTAGCTTGGTGACTGAAAGGGGCCGGGCGGGCAAGCTAGCTGTGGCCCGCGGGGATTGGCGAAAGGATCTTGTACTTACTCTCTTCTCTGTGACGTGGGTGGGTGAGGAAGCAAGGCTGCCGCTCCGCGGAAACGCAACTCGTGATTGGTGAGTGGCTTTTTTTTAGGCCTCTTACGATTGGTGGCCGGCAGATGGCGTGGCGCCGATTGGACAACAGTGGGCACAGGGAGTTCTCTTTGATCCCGCCCCGCCGCTTGTGCGACTGGCGGAAGAGGAAGTGAGGCGGAGGTGCAGGTGGCGGAGGGGAAGATGGCGTACCAGAGCCTTAGGCTGGAGTACCTGCAAATCCCACCGGTTAGCCGCGCCTATACCACCGCCTGCGTACTCACCACTGCCGCAGTGGTGAGCAACCGCAGCGCCAGCTTCTCATTATCCGGGCTGGATATGATCGGTTCTTAGGAAACTGGGGTTTGGGCCTCAGGGAACCCCAGATGGGCTGGTCTCAGGGGTGGGTGGAGGTGGACAAGGCTCACTTTGGGATTCGGGATTGCTTTGAGACCCGATAAGGGAGTGCTACTGCAGGAGGGGTGGAGGATCAGGACTGCAGGTCAGTTTCGGAGAGATGAAGGCCAGACCTATAGCAAGTCAAGGCAGCAGGAGCCGCATCTCCAGAAAACGTGCCTGAGAACTCTGGCGATGTTCTAGTGGTACCTCCGTGACTAGTAGGGTGGGGTGGGGGGGGGAGTCCGCTTATGAAGAAGCTTAGATATCGAGGACAGAAAGCTGGAAAGATTGGCTAGAGGGAAGAGTCTTGAAATAAAGAGTGTGGATATAGAGTTGTCTGGAAGCACCCTGCCCTGACAGTGGCAGGCTCTTGAGTCTCGGCTCTTTTGAGGGTGTTGTGTTGCTTTACCCAGCAGTTTTAGATAGTGCCTATGTGATGGGCAGATTCATAGCAGCTGCTCTTTACTTGCCCTACTTACGAGTGATTTGCTTTAAGGAGCTCTTTTTCTATTTCAGCAGTTGGAATTGATTACACCTTTTCAGCTGTACTTCAATCCTGAATTAATCTTTAAACACTTCCAAGTAAGTGGTCCGTGACAACCATGATTGTTTCAGTTTTTAAACTTGTTTTTCTTTTTAGTAGTAAATCCTGCCATATACTCCCTCAAAAAAGAATTCAGTAGGAATATTTGACCATAAGTCTTATAGTGAGATTTATAAAGCAGTGATTCTGCAGCCTAATTGGGCTTCAGAATCACCTAGGGAATGTTTAAGAGATTCTCAAGTTCTTCATCATGTACCAAATGAGGATCACAAAGGGTAGGAAGTAAGAATCTATATATAGATATTTTTAAGTTCCCTGCAGGGTTTTGATTTGATGTGTTCATTTCCTATATATGGGAATCATTAGTTTAAAGTTAATATTGTGTTTGACAGGAGACTGACCAGCCTTTAGAACGTTTCAGAAGTAGTACAAGTGAGCCAGCTGAGCTGCGTGGGCTCAGGAAACAAGTTACAGAGGCAAAGGGAGGGCCCTTGGAGCTTAGGAGAAAGAAAGACAAAGGCGACTTGCCTGGGAGGAAGAAGTAGAGGAAGGGAAAGGCACAGAACTGGTCCCAAGAGGGAGAGCTCCTCAAGTCTGCTTTTAAATTGTTCCATCTTCCAGGGATCAGATCAGACTGACAAAACTCCAAAAGACCAACATCTTAACATGCCAGTTTATTAGATTACAGTGGGAAATAGTACTTTCCAGTAATTAGAATGCTAAATGAGAAATGTGTTTTTCTGCTCCAGGATGTTTTTATAGGCTATAGTTGGAGAGAGACCCAAAAACTAGTAATTCTGCCTCTATACATTCTATCCCGTTTCAAATGTGTTTCATTCATGTTATACCCATTGATCTCCAGCTTGCCTATGGAGACACAGCTTTTGTGTAACCTCAGATTCATTCTCCTTTGTGTCCCTAGAGTACCTGTAAATGCTTCTTTTAGAGCATGTCTCATCTCATATTTGGACTTATTTTATGCTTGCCTCTTCACTAGGATGAGGACTCTAAAATCTTTGATGCAGTTAGTATGTAGAACTGAATTGTTTCGATTTTAATAGATACCAATTCTTAAGAATTTAATGATGCATAAAGCAGTCCCGTGGATTCTTGTCACTGTCTTCTTCCTTTGATATTCACATGGCCTTTGCTGGGAGCTATATAGCTCCGTCCAAGCATTGCTTCCTAGTTAGTACTTGCTTGGTTTGATTTTGCCTGGAGTTAAAACCCCTGATACTATGTATCTGCATTAGGAGTTAGGAGTTCTAGGTCTTGAGTTCAGTCTTCTTTACAATTTGCCCATTGGGCAAGTCATTTTGAAAGTATTTAAGACTCTTAATTAGTTTTCTTATTTGTGCAATGGGGATGGCAGTAACCGGATTAAGATTACATGAGATAATTGAATCTGTTAAAACACTTTAAAATGTTGAGTGTTCTACCATTGTGAGAAGTTGTTTTTATTGTGTGTCAGTGGGTTGGGTAGGGAAGAGTATATCAGGGTTTCCAACAAGAAAAATAAGTGTCCTTGTATCTATCAATTATAGAATTTAATTATTAGAGCATTAGGTCTTTACTTGTAGGCATTTGGCTATTTGTTCAGACTGGAACTTGAGTATTTGCTTTATAATTACTCTTCACTCTGGATATTTTGGACTGCCTAATATAGAGACTTTTTTTTTTTTTAAGCAATTTATATTAGATCCCTGGAGTTTTTTCTGATATCTAAAGACTGGTCATTAGATTGCAGTACTACAAAGTGAAAGCAATGTTTATTATGCAGATTAACCTTGTCTTTCCATCAAACTTTTTCCATGATTTGTCTGACCATGTTAAAGACAATCACAATTTTAAGTTTTCTGTCCTATTGTCCTTACAAATTTCAGGGGCTGAGTGTCATCATTCTGATTTCCAACAAGAAGCAGCACAAAAATCCAGCGTCAACTTTGTGCCCCACTTTTTGGTTCAGAACACGGTGTCACGTCTCCGTGGACTTCCAACCATCATAGTCAGAGGATATCTCTTCCGTTTTAATATGGAAATGTTTCCTAGTATATGTTACTCAATCTGTCTCTTGATTTTTTTTTCTTTTAACAGATATGGAGGCTAATCACCAATTTCTTATTTTTTGGGCCAGTTGGATTCAATTTTTTATTTAACATGATTTTTCTGTATCCTTTACTAAGTGGGGTTAGCGTAAAAACTTTAGGTTTACTTAGGAAATGCAGTATTAAGTTGAAACTATTAGTCCTGTTATTTTTGTTACTGTCTTACCTGTAACGTCTAGGTACTGGCTCAGTGGTGCACAGAGTAGTTGGTCAGAAAGTGTTGTTTGATGGTGTCTGTAAGTCACTGTTGGCTCAAGGGGCCGTACAACCATAACATGATTATATTTCACCCCATAAGTCACTTGCAAACCTGATCAAGTGAGATGAACGATTTAACTGATTCATAGCTATAACATCAGCAGATACTGTGATAATTAACAGAGTTTTTTGGTTTTTCAGTTTGTTTTGATAATTAACAGAGTTTTGATGGAGGTTCGGGAGTGGGTTCATAAGGAATGGAAACTTGAGATCCTGTATCTTAGTTACTTGTTCTACTGACTGAAAAGGCAGTGCCATAATGTCTGCCGGGCTTGCCATGTTCCAGTTTATTGAAAGACGGGAAGAGTCATGCTCTGGTCATATGATAGTTGGGGCTACTGAGCCAAGAGTGTTCTCCTCTGACCCTCTGGAAAGGGCAGTTACAACTCACCTCATCTGCAGTAGACAGAGCCGTGTAGGGGTGACAGGATTCCTGCCCTAGGAGGGATTCCTGACTCCCCTAAATACTATATTATTCTAGTAAATTCCTGATAATTAAATTTTTTTTATCGTGATGCAGTTTAATTGACTGAGGTATAGAAATGCCTAATCAACCTGCCTGAAGAAGTAGATTATCACACAAGGCTTCTTGGGGGATTTCTTCTAAGTTAGGTTGTGAAAAAGAGTGATGCAGCATGCATTACTGAACATGGAAAAGATGATACAAATTTTAAAAGGTTTAATAGGTTACTGGAAGCATGTGTATCTAACATCTGGCTTATTTCCCCAATTGGGAACAGTTTTTGTAAACTATGGAGTTGCCTAAAATGGAAAAGAGAAGTAATGATACAGCCACTCCTAAACATTCTTACAGAAAAAAGGCTTGACGTACAAATAACATGGAGTCCAAGTGTACCTACATGATATGTTAGATTTTACTTTCTTCATATTTGTGTGCTAAACATTTTCTTAACTTGGAACCTAAGATATCGTTACTGTCGAATGCTAGAAGAAGGCTCTTTCCGAGGTCGGACAGCAGACTTTGTATTTATGTTTCTTTTTGGTGGATTCTTAATGACTGTATCCTTAAACAAATAGAACAAACACAGCAAAATGCTAACACCCTCTCTCTTCCTAAAGTTTTTCATCTATCTCCCACAATTTACTAGGTACCCTGAACAAACAGACCTCCAGATTTTAGCCTCAGTGTACTATTTATTTATAGCACACCTTATAGGCAGCTTTCCAAGCCTAGAGGTTAGACAAGCTTTTCTTTCTCTTTTTTCTTTTTCTTTTTCCTTCATCTTTTTGATGAGATGCTTTTCTACTGTGAGCAAGTTAGAGGAACTTTTTAACCCAGGTGGGTTACTGTTATGTATCTGAGATATATAATTGTTCATGGGTGTACTTCACTTTTAAAAGATTAAGTTGGTAAGATGTTTATTTGGTTACTATGAAAACTGATACTTTTTTTTTTAATTGTCAACCATTTAACAAACTTGAATGTTGTCATGTCTGACAAGATGGTTTTGCTCCAGCTGGCTTTATTCACCTCTGTAAAGGTGCTAATAACGAGTGAACTTTAATGCAATTATTGACCAAATAATTAACACATTTTCCAAAAAGGCAAGAACTTCATGAACGGAAAATAACAGTTTGAAGTCCAGATGAGTTGGCCTAAGCAGGTTTTTGCCTGATTGCTCTGGGAAGTTATTTTCAGGATTTTTTCTTCTAAAGATGTAAGTAACTGCTCTGACCAGTGCGGCTCAGTTGGTTGGGCATTGTTCCCCAAAGCTAAGGGCGCCAGTCTGCTTCCCAGTGAGGACACATTCCTGGGTTGTGGGTTTGGTCCCCGGTGAGGTCACGTGCAAGAAGCAACTGATCAGTGTTTCTCACATCTATGTCTTCCTCTCCTTCTCCCTTCCCCTCTCTCTAAAAATAAATAAGTAAACTCTTTTTTTAAAAAGATATAACTAATTCTCAGTTTTCCTAATTTGAACTTTTCTTAGAGTACAATTCCTAGCTCTCTTACCCAGTCTCCCCTATTACACTCTTAATGTTGATGTTTTCCTTAATGCCGTCTGCTAGATTTTTGGTTTGTTTGTGAGCTTAGTTTTCTTGGGCCAGGCCTTTACAATAATGCTGGTCTATGTGTGGAGCCGAAGGAACCCGTATGTTCGCATGAACTTCTTCGGCCTTCTCAATTTCCAGGCCCCCTTTCTACCCTGGGTGCTCATGGGCTTTTCCTTGTTACTGGGGAACTCAATCATTGTGGACCTCTTGGGTAAGAGTTTTATCACTACTTTTTCTATTATTTACTTATAAACTTACTTTGTCACTATTTTTCATATTTATTCTGTTTGACCTTCACATAATAGCTACTATGGCATTATTTCATAGTTATATGCTCAAAGACTACAATATTAGGTTTTTAATTCTTACTAATTATATTGATATTTCTTCCTAAATATGAGGAATTTATGTTGGTATATTCACCTGCTATCAAAGTTTTAATCCTCTGTCTCCTTTATTTCTGGTTGACTTTAGGTATTGCAGTTGGACACATATATTTCTTCTTGGAAGATGTATTTCCCAATCAGCCTGGTGGAATAAGAATTCTGAAAACACCATCTATTTTGTGAGTATTTAAACCAGGTTGTGTGTTTTTTGCAGATAGACTGGGGCAGGGTCCATGATCATCGGTCAGGTCAGTAAATATTTGCAGACTGAGCAGCCTGCCTGCCTGCCTGCCTGCCGTTGAGGAGCGCTGGTACTGGCAGGAACGGACGGTGCCAGGGTTGTGGCGGGAGCCCTGTAATAGGCTCAGGGTGTGCTGATCTGTTCATTGTTCTCCAGGGTGACCTCTAGCACCTCCTGCTCCAGACAGGAGTCCGCTGGTTTTAGGAAAGCTGCAGAGTTTTTGAGAATACAAAAAGAAAAAAGAAAGAAAGAAAGCTGCTGAATTTAGAGAAGCGAAGTAGCAAAATGGGCAAAGCTCACTAGAGGAAAGTTTTTAATGGTGGAATTAAACAGGTGGTATGGGTAAGCAGTAGAAGGGAAATAACCTGGGGCTAGAAAACAGATGTAGGCTGTTCACCGACCAGCCAAGTGCCTTCCTTTCTGCACATCATTTTTCCTGGGAATGGAGCTTTCATAGGACCTTTTTCTACTTTGAAATTTTGTGTCCTTGGGATATACTGCATTAAAAAGGGTTCACTTGAATAAAATGTGAGTTTCCATTATAAAATGCTGGTCGTAGAATAGTTAAGCAAAACAAAGTAAAATCTTCCTTAAAATCCCACCACTTACTAACTTTTTGGTATGTGTTTTTCAGTCTTTTATTGTCTGCATACTTTTTAAAAATGCTTTTTCATGACCTTCTTTTTAAGTAGTATGTGTCATGACAAATAGTGACAAAGTAAGTTTATAACTATGAAATAATTCCATAGTAGCTATTATGTGAAGGTCAAACAGAATAAATATGAAAAATAGTGACAAAGTAAGTTTATAAGTAAATAATAGGAAAAGTAGTGATAAAACTCTTACCCAAGAGTTTTCATCATGTACGTCCTACAAAATTGTGACAGCCACATGATACCATATGCTATGAATATAGTGTATGTTTATGAAGACTTTTTTTAAACTTATTGATTTTAGAGAAGGAAAGACAGGGGGAGAGAGAAACATGATTTGTTTTTCCATTTATTTTTGCACTCATTGGTTGATTCTTGTATATGCCCTGACCGGAGATTGAATCTGCAACCTTGGCATATCAGGACAATGCTCTAACCAACTTAGCTACCCAGCCAGGGCCTAATCCCTTATTGATGGACATGGCATTAGTTCTTGCTTTTCACTTCTATAAGTGGAGTGATGGATATACCTGTAGCTAAATCTTGGCACATATCTATGATTATTTTCAAATATTAAATTCCTAGAAGTGAAATTTCTATTTTGTTTATTGCTAAATCGCTGTCCAGAATGGATGTTCAGGACTACACTTCTACCAGCAATGTAAAAGTGTCCATTTCCTCACATCCTGCACAAACATGGAGGTACTGCATTTATTCTTCCCTAGTTTGATAGCCATAAGATGGTGAACAAAGGATTTCTTTCCCCTTAGGTATTTGAAAGTAAATAGTCAGTGTAATGCTCCATGACCCCCATTAATGTATATTTTCTATAAACAAGGACATTCTTCCACAGTCAAAATCAGGAAGTGAACATTAATCCACAAACACAATTCCACACTTGGGAATTGTCCTAATAATATTCTTCATAGCAAAAGAATGCAGGGGTTGCATTTAGTTATGTCTCCTTTAGTTCGGAACAGCTCCCCAGTCTTTCCTTTGCTTTCATGACATTGACATTTGTGAAGATTATAGGCCCATTTTGTGGAATGTCTCTCAATTTGGGTTTGCCTAATGTTTATTTAGGTTCAGTCATTGGCAGGAATATCAGAGAACTGACACTGAATTCTTCTAATTGCAGCCTATTAGGACAGGATTTCAGTGTGTTGAATTTGTCAAAATGATAGTTGTTACTTTGATTACTTCATTAAAGGTATCTTGTGAGGTTTCTCCACTGTTTTCTCTATAATTAGCATGTATTGCTTTTTGTATTAAAAATTAATAAATGAGGTAATAGCTAATGTAAATATGAAATACAAATACCTTCAAAATATAACTCACAGGGGATGGGGGTTGCTAGAAGAGGGAATGGGGATAAATGATGACAAGTGACTTGACTTGGGGTGGTAAACACACAATATACAGATGATGTGTTATAGAATTGTACATCTGAAATCTATGTAGTTTTATTAACCAATGTCACCCCAATAAACTCAACAAAAAATATATAACTTTTTCATTGGTAGGCAGATATAATGCTTGTCCATTGGTGGAAATACCAGAGATCTTTTTGACCTTGCAGTATTTAGGACCTAAGATGACTCTGGACCTAAGTTATATCTGCTTCCTGTCTTTTAGGAAGGCTATTTTTGATACACCAGATGAGGATCCAAATTATAATCCACTGCCTGAAGAGCGGCCAGGAGGCTTCGCCTGGGGTGAGGGCCAGCGCCTCGGCGGGTAAAGCGGCAGTGCCAATAATGGACCCAGCTGGGAAGGACTCAGTGACACATCTATTGGGATTCTTCTATCCTTCGTGTTGCAAAAGTGTGGACACTTTTGACAGCTTGACAGGTTTTAGCTCCAGAAGCACTTTATGGAGTGGCACACTAATCCGGGAGACGTTTCAAGCAGGGTGCCGGTGACTCCTCACTGCGCCGGCCCTGAAAGTGCCGTCTCTTGGAGCCGGAAAACGGGAGAGACCAACACTCTGCCGCCGCCAGTGGACAAGTACGCGGGCACTCGAGCTCTGTGGGGTAGGGCAGGGCTTTTTCCTCCTCTTCCGGGATAGACGCGGCCATGGTGTAAATGGACGTTTCAGGGAGGAAAAAATAAAACTGAATTCCATCTCTCTCACTGAATTAGAGCTTTTGTGTGTGATCTTTTAAATTATGATGCTATGTTCCAGCACTCCTGCATAGGTGTGAACTCGGAGCAGCTTCCATGCTCACTCCTCCTGTGTCTCCACAGCTTTCGACTGGATTTCATTTCAAGATTGGAAACGTGGCTGTATATACATCTTACTAATTCAGAATGCCAGCTGCCGTAGGAAGATTTGTTTCTGTTCTCATTGGGGTTTTACAAAACTTCAAGTTGTCAGATGACATGGAAACAAGGGGTGGGGATAGGGTGGCTCTTACAGCAGCAGGAATTCAGCTACAGGAGGGTCCAGCTACAGGCAGAAAGTTATGTGGCATCTGATTTACTCTGCCCGCATTTCTCCGTTAAGAACTCCAGGGAAGATAATGGCCACCTTCTTGTAAAGCAACAAAGATTTTTAGACCTGGAAACCAGTTAGAATGTTGACTTCGGAGCCAGATGAACAGGTACCAGTTAGGCAGGGATATGTTTCTCCTGGGCCTTTGGCTGATTAACATTTGCCATTTGCTTCCAGAAAAACCAAGAAGCTTTTCAGAGCCAAGTACCTGATTTACTTTCCAATCAGGTAGAAATTAGACAGGTTCCACAGAAACAGGAACTTAATGCCTGTGGTTCAGTAAATGCTTATCCAAAATAGTAACTTCCCTGGGTCTCTGCATGTTTGCATTCATGCGGCCTAAGTAATTCAGGGAACCCAGGGGACTGAAAGGGACGCCCCCAGAAAAGAGATTGTTTCAAATAGTTCTGATAAACAGCGTGTAGGCACAGGACTATTTCCTAAGTGGTTCCAGACTGTCTAAGTGGTAGCTTTGTAGAGCATGAGATTTTCCTCTGAAATGAAGGTTTAAATTAAACATCCTAAATGGGAATTTTCATAGTGTTTGCGAAGTGAATAGTATTTTAACATCTTTCAATGGGATATGCATAAGGAATGAAATTTAAATATTTTACATGCTATTGGTCGGTAATCTTGAATATGATTGTTGCAGTTTTATAGAATATGGGTTAATGGGACTGCTGTTTTTCCTGAGTGGTTTAAAAACTTTAAATGCCAAACTTGGAATGCATAATCCTTATGGGATTCTTAAATTGTCGTGTCTTTGTTCAAGAACGCTTGAATTGAATTAGGAGTTTTTTGTATTATTCATTTTGGGACTAGAAGTGGGTTTCTCAAGTTTTATTTGTTCTCCCTCAGTTAAATGAGTTATCCCATTCATGGAATTTTTATGGTAAAATTTTAATCCTCAAATCTGTTCACCGACTATTCATTTAAGTAAGGAATGTCTGTGCATATTGATGGCTGGGTAAAACAGGAAGCCAGTTTTGAATTGATAGCCTAAACACAGTTGGTTATGGGACTTGGATTTCTCTGATGGGATGAGGATTCCTAGCGGCAGGATGCCACACTGTGCCACTTTCCTTCGCCCTGGACAGTGGTCATTTCAGTCACTGACCTCTTATCAGATTGGCCCGTCCCGCTACCACCATCTCTAGCCCTGTGTTGCTTAACAGGTTACCTAGGCTTACCTGAACATAAAGAAAAAGTTCATCATCTCCAACTTACCTCTCAGTCTTGATTCTTCCAGAACACCCTTTTTCATAATGCAAGTCAACTGAAAAATGAGATTCAGTCTATGGAGTTTTGTGGCCAATTTACCTGACATAATTTAAGGGAGTCCTGGATTCTACCAGTAATACTGAAAAGCACACCTAACCAAGGCATAGTTTTGTTGTTACTGTAGTAATACAGTATACGTTCATTTTTTTTTAATGGACGTGTAAATTGCATCTCCCTCGGAGATAACATTTTATATACATTTTGGTGTGTTTTTTTCACTATGGATTTCTTATTTGTTTCTTCCCATTGTTCTTTTTTTGTGTCACTCTCCTATGTCCTAATATCTTTCATACCTCTTGTGTAGTATTTCTAAGCAGAGAGTGCCCAAGTGTTAGATTTTGGTAATGAAACCCTCGCTGTCTCTAGGGTCTGTTGAAATTAGGAAATGTTGGAGCTATTGGCATGTTGCATAAGACGCCTCCTAGAATTGTCGTCTGTCTTTGATAGCCTGTATTTTATGTCGCAGCCGTGTTTTCACTTGATAGGTGCGTGCCATCTGTGTTGTAGTCACACTATGCCATTGTTTTCTAGTGTTGTGTAGGATGTCCCCTAAGCTATTTGCATCTTATTTCCATTAAAGTTGTTGACCTTTTTATGATCAAGTCACTTCTCTGCTCAGAAATCCACAGTAACTTCTTAGCCCCCATACCAAATGCATACTTTTTGTCTTCCTCTGAACCCTACTCCCACTTGTACCCAGCAGGGACCTCAAGTTCAAGTCTCTTAAGTCCTTCAAGGCCTGACCCCTTTCCTGGTTCCTTCAGAAATCTTGACTCTAAGGCCCATTTCATTGTCTTTCTGCTTTGAACTCCTGTAAAGCTTCAAGTCTATATGACACTCTTACACCAAATTATATGTTGTCTTGTACTGTTACTAGCTGGTACATGTATATTAGTTTTGTCTCCCTCATGAGAATGTAAGCTCCTTAAGGGCAGGGACCATGTCTTAAACTTTTGTATCCACCACAGTGCCTAGCACAGTGCTTGGCACATATGTGCTGAATAAATACTTTGTTTATTGATCAGCAAACTATTATCTGGTATTTTTAACTAAAGAGGGTTTAATGTATGTGCATGCAAACTTCTACCTAGTTACTGAGGGTTATGATCTTGAAGGGTAGAATAAAACCAAACATGGTCACGGGCAGTGGTTTGGTGGTCAGATAAGCCAAGGAACAGCAGTGACCACCACCAGCTGGTATGATCATGGTGAGAATAGACAGTTAAGTCCACAGACCATCTCACATCACTTAACAATGAAATGTGTTAAACAATTCACCTTTTAAGGGGTTGGATGGGGCAGGGAAGAGCAAGAGGGAGTGGGGGATGGGGACAACTAACTGAACAACAATAAAAAAATAATAACTCACCTTTTGGAAGAAGATCCCAAATATTTGAGTAGTTAGCTCGTGACCATACATATATGAAAGTCATTTAACCACAAGAGACTTATTTTGGAGGGAGGCAGATTTCAAACTGCCAATGTGGGGTTGGAGGGGTAGAGGAGGAAATGTGTGTAACACTGCTGGATGCCAATAGAAGATTTTATTTTTCAATTCTTTCAGGCTGTAGTATAGCTGGGTTATTAGGCCAGAGGTTATGGATGAGTTGCCTGCATATTGGTTTATTTTTGTCCGCACCATTAAAAAATTTTTTGACCCTGGTTGTTGTGGCTCAGTGGATTTAGTTCACAGAACTGGAAGGTCACTGGTTCTATTCCCAGTCAGAGCATATGCCTGGGTTGTGGGCCAGGTCCCCAGCAGGGGGTGCATGAGAGGCATTCACACATTGATGTTTCTCTCCCACTCTTCCTCCCTTCCCCTCTCTCTAAAAAAATCTTTAAAAAGATTTTTTGAGCTAACATTTAAAATGAACAGATTTCACATGAAAACTTTTCATTTTATTTTGCTTGATAAAAAAAAATTGGAAGCTCTGGCAATACCCAGCCTGCATAGCAGCTAGAGACAGGGAAGTTCTCTATCAAGAGATCATTTCACTCAATCATATTATCTACCTCAACTCATCATTTGGAGCAAGTGTCTCCATTAGCTTACTCTGGAAAGCATGCTGGGACAAAGGACTGAAGTCTGTCTGTCTTACATACCTAATAACTTGTGAGTTAAGGCCTGTAATTTGAGAGTTAACATTTAGTTATTGTTATGGTCTGAATATTTGTCCCCCGTCCCCAAATTCATGTTGAAATCCCAATGCCCAGAATGATATTAGGAAGTGAGGGCCTTTGGGAAGTCATTAAGTCATGCGGTAGAACCCTCATTAATGGGATTAATGCCTTATAAAAAGGCTCCAGAGAGATCCCAACCCCATTCCTTCATGGGAGGACACAGCAAGAAAGTTCTCCAGGCAGACATCATGAGAGTGCCTCCCCCAAAGACAGTCATGTCACCTTGATCTTGGGACTGGGATCCAGAACTGTGAACAATAATTTTCTATTGTTTGTAAGTCACCTAGTCTGTCATACTTTGTCATATCAGCTGCACAGACAGATTTTCCTTTTTATTTGGATTCCTTTTCTAAATATGTAAGGGTAAGAAGTGAAATTTTGTCAATTTATTATTTTTTTATTAAAGTTTTTTTTAAAGATTTTATTTATTTTTTTTTAGAGAGGGAAGGGAGGGAGAAAGAGAGAGAAAGAGATACATCAATGTGTGTTTGCTGGGGGCCGTGGCCTACAACCCAGGCATGTGCCCTGACTGGGAATCGAACCTGTGATGCTTTGATTCGTAGCTGATTCGCAGCCCACGCTCAGTAACTCCCCATCACTATACTGGCAGCAAGTGAAGGGAAAATTGTGTCAGACCTGGAAGGGGGAAGGGGAATTTTTTTTTTTAAAGATTTTATTTATTTTAGAGAGGGAAGGGAGAGGGAGAGAGAGAAACATCAATGTGCGGTTGCTGGGGGACATGGCCTGCAACCTAGGCATGTGCCCTGATTGGGAATCGAACGTGCGATGCCTGGTTCGCAGCCCGCGCTCAATCCACTGAGCTACGCCAGCCAGGGCTGGGAAGGGGAATTTTTAACAGGTTCACAAATATGAGTTGCCAGGATTGCCCAGAGATGAACTTCACAGGGTGCCCAAAGTCCTGCATGTGCGTTGAAACTCACCACGAATGCTTCGGAAATAATTTCCTGAACGCAGAACAAAGGAGCCGCTTGCCAGTCTTTCTGTGCCCAATCAAAAAAAAAAAAATCATCTAAAAGCTTTGAATTTAGGAGGGGATGGAGGAACTAGTTGTAACCTCTTTTCCCTGCAGGAGTTATGAATCTTTGCATTGATTGGCGTTTGTGTGATGGGGGTTGGGAAGCACTGTGGAGAACTTCAGAGTCTGGCAGAAATAGTTGGGGAAAAGAAGGGTAAAAAACTATTTTAGTTTCATTAAACTTCCTCTTCCCTTGCTTGTACTGCAGGAGCAGACCACATCCATTGGGATAGTCATTTTCTGAGAATATATGATTGTTAGAGGATATATCAGAATGATTTCCTCTTCTGCAACACAAAATGATCACCAGGAATGTCCTTTTCAATATTCTAATGTCTCATCTGAATTACTTTAATCTCAGTGGCTCAGTTTCTTTATCTGTAAATTGGGGATAATATCAGTATCTACTGTGTAATATAAATTGTCACGCAAGGGTGTCCAAATTTTGGCGTCTCTGGGCCATACAGTACATAAACAAACACTGACGAAGACAAAATAAATCTCAATGTTTTAAGTAAGTTTATGGTTCTGTGTTGGGCCGCGTCCAGAGCCATCCTGGAGACCGCAGGTTGGACACCCCTGGTAGAGGATTAAATAACGCAGATGTTGTGTGTTCCTAATCTTACAAAACTAAGCACTTTCCTTAAAGCACGAGTATTATTGTGAGCAGAGAAGAGGAAACGCGTGCTTACTAGAATTAATATTACCAGTACAGTAAGACTGAACCACCGCTTTATTACGCAAGGAGAAGGTCCCTTGTAACCGTACACCCGGCCTTTTTCCTGCGGTACGTCGGCTGCTCTTCTCCCCGCCCTCCGGAAGTGAAAGCCTCCGCGAGCTCCCAGTGCATGCTGGGAGTTGCAGTTCCTTTCCTAAAGACCAGGTGAGGGCGTGAGGTCTCGAGCGAGCGCCGAGAGCCGCTAGCCGGTGGCGGGAGAGGGGCGGAGCGCGCTAGCCGTCTGCTCCCGAGAGCTACGAAGCCGTCCGCCCTAGCTCCTCCGCTGGCCTTGCCCTGCCGACATGCCCGAGGAGGCGGGCTTTCCGCCAGCTAAGAGATTCCGGCAGGGCTTGGGGCCTCGGAGCCACGCCGGGTCCTGCCCTCCCGCGAGGCGAGTAGTGATGCTGCTGAGCGCGGGCAGCGGTGGTGGAGGAGGGGGCCGGCGGCGGCAGCCGCCCCTGGCCCAGCCCTCAGCCAGCCCCTACCCCGAGGCTGTGGAGTTCCAGCGCCGGAGTCTGCCCATCTTCCAGGCGCGCGGGCAACTGTTGACCCAGCTCCGAAACCTGGACAGCGCCATCCTCATCGGTGAGTGGCCGCGCGGCCAGGTCCTTCCCTGTTCTCGGTTCCTGGCTCTGCGAGCACAGTTTTTCTTAGGTGCCTCTCACCCTCTTTCATTTGTTCCTATAACGAACCTAACGGCCTTTTCTGGGCCAGGCCCCGAGCGGGGCCGCGGAGTCGGATAGCCCTGCTTGGGAGGTGCTCACAGCCGGGTGGGAGTGAACCAGGTGTTAGGCAGAGACTCACCTTCAGTGTGAAAGGGTAGAAGGGCACACCGGGAACTTTGGGACCTTAGAAGGGTGAACTGAGCCAGTCCGGGAGGAGGCGGCGGGGGAGGTGCTTCCCTGCTTCCCAAGGGAGGTATTCTACGACTGGGGGAGAGCCTGCTGCGTGAGAGACGACGTGGAGGCGAGAAACAGTTCGGTCTGACGGGAAGTACAATAGTAGTTCCTGGTGCGTGAACTAAAAGGCGGAGTTGTGAGTTGGCAACTGATTATAAGGAGCTATGATCGCCAACGTTTAAGTCAGGAGCTTCTGAAAGACCGAGGGGATGAGCCTCCAAAGAGGAGAAAGAGACCCAGAAGAACCTATAGTCAAAGGAATTTCAGAGTTACAAGAAGAGGGGAGTGAACAGATGCAACAGTGAGGTCCAGTAGTACATGGACTGCAAAAATGCCCACTGCGTTTGGATGCAAGGTACTGGTTGTGGGGATCCAATTGAATTCTGTTTCAGCCCAGCTGTGGGTAGGAGCTGATTTGTCACTGGACTGAGGAATAAGTAAGAGGTGAGGGACTGAAGGTAGTGGGAGCAGGTTTCAGTTTTGAGGGAAAAAAGAGGGGGCTGAGAGGAACTTGCAAGTATGTCAATAGAATGAGCGGAAGAACTCAATAGGGAGGGAGGCTGAAAATGGAAAGTGGGCACTAATAGAGCTGAGGTCAAGGGGCATGGGCAAGGGGGGCACTTGGCAACAAGGGCTGGAAGCAGAATTGTTCTTTAGTACATGAAGGATGTCCAAGAGGCTGGGGGGCTGGAGAAAGGAGGTGAGAGTCGGTATGACTGCAGAAAAGCTTACAAGAGGAGGTAGAGATCACATTTAAGGCTTCTCTTTTTCTATGCAATAGATGCAGGAGCTCTGCTGAGAATGGGAGTTTCAGGGCCTCAAGGAGGCCCTTGGGGAGGATGAGGGCAGAGGACAGGCTGCAAAAGCAAGAAAAGGATTAATGTTAGTGCTGGTGCCCAGGGGCATTTGGCCCCACTACAAACTCCGGTCCTCCTCTGCACAGTTGGGTCATTTTGCTTTATCAGTGCTCAGTTTCCTGGGATAGGAGCAGAAGAGATGGACAGGGAGACATTGATCCAAGTTTGGAGTTTTGCCTGGTGGATTCAGCAGGAGGAGTGCAGAATAACCATATTCTTAGTCCGTGATCTTCACTAGAACTGAAAGAATGAGCAGTCACAGGGGAGAAAATGGAATAATGGGACTGTAGGAATATGAGGTCAAAGAGGTGTAGTCGTAGCAAAGAGGGAAAAGATGTACAGGTTCTCAGCAGGTACTGCTAAAGGAACCCACAAGGGAGAAGATAACATTGGGTGCTTAGTATATGCAGGATGCTCAAGTACATGGAAGACACAGGCGGCCTTCTGCCCTCCAGAAGCTTCTAGGAGTTGGAGGAGGATAGAAACATTTAAATACTTCCTGACAGTGTGGGGTGGTCAGCTGGCATGGGGATGAACAAGGTACTACAGAGCACAGTGGAGGCGGCCAGCGCAGCCCCAGGGGAGAGAGTTTAGGTCTAACGCATGCTGCAGAGTTCTCCAAGCAGACATGAGAGTGGGGGCAAAGGCAGAGACTAGGGAATGGTGAAGAGTTTGTTATGGCTGCCGTTGAATGCATACCCCTGTCAGAACATATAAATCTCACTTATTCTTTTGAAAAGTAAACATTATATTTCATTTTATGTTTTTACTATACCTATTGTTGAGGGTTTATATTGCTTCCAGTATTTTGCTTTCGTGAATGAAGTGGAATAAAACATCTTTGAAGCTATATATTTATGTACATCTTTAATTATTTCCTTAGAATCAGTTCCTTCAGGTGGAATTGTAGGTCAGAGGGTAGAAACATTTTAAAGATCTTTCTGATAAATTTGGCCTTCTGAGCATCAATTCCAATAAACACTACCAACGGGTGTTTGTGAGGATTGGGTTTCTTGTGACTGTGTCAACTTAGAACATTTTCTTTTAACTTTTTCTTTTGACTTGGATACATTTGTTTGGTGAAGTTTGTTTCAATGTGCATTTAGATGAGACTTTTTTCTTTCCTAGGGGAAACCGGCTCTGGGAAGACAACTCAGATCCCTCAGTACCTCTACGAAGGGGGGATTGGCCGCCAGGGCATCATCGCTGTGACCCAGCCTCGTCGCGTGGCTGCCATCTCTCTTGCTACTAGAGTCTCAGATGAGAAGAGAACTGAACTTGGGAAGCTGGTACCTAATTTCCTTCTTTACAAACGTTTCTCCCTCCCTGCCATTTCTTTTTCTGAACAAGCTTTCTTATACATAGTGAGCTTCTTTCTTGCCATAGTCATGTAGACCTATCTCATAGTTCTTTACCAGTTCCTAGGAGATCAGAGGGTCTGATGGGCTATAAGTCTGATTTGCTTTGCTTTCAAAGTCTGTTGGCAAGTTGGATAAATTAGTTGTTTTCCTCGAGTGTTTTTTAAACATTTCATTTCTTAATTTTTAGAGAAAGAGGGAGACATCAATTTTGTTGTTCCACTTATTGGTGCATTCATTGATTCCTTCTTGTTTGTGCCCTGACCGGGGATCGAACCCGAAACCTTGGCATATTGGGACAATGCTCTAACCCACTGAGCTATCAGGCCAGGGTTTTCTTGAGTGTTTTTAAGGCTTTAATAATCTCTGTTAAATCTCTTATGTCTTTCTAGAAAAATTGTAAGCATTTTCTAGCATGTACGTGGGTATTGAGAATGGGTCCCACCCAGACCTGTATATGTCAGATTTATTTGTGTATATGTGTGTGTTTATGCATTTTACTTAAAAACATCTTGGACATCTCTTCACATTTGTACATAGTTTCACTTGAAACTATTAAGTAGCTGGAAGTAGGAGGCTAGTTTTAAATTCTTGGTCGTGCTCATTATAATTGCAGTTAGAGGGGCATGTCCACAGTCTGTGTCAGCCACTCGACTGCCTGCTGCCGGGGAGCAGGGCAGGGTCGATGTCGGTCTTGTTCACCATGGTAGCGCAAGTGCCTGGCGCAGTTCTGGGTACGTAGTGGGTGTTCAACGCATGTTTAATGAATGAGTAATTTCTCCACACAGGTTGGCTATACAGTGCGCTTTGATGATGTCACCTCAGAAGACACCAGGATCAAGTTCCTGACAGACGGCATGCTTCTGCGAGAAGCAATTTCAGACTCCCTGCTTCGGAAGTACAGCTGTGTCATTTTGGATGAAGCCCACGAACGGACTATCCACACAGATGTGCTCTTTGGAGTGGTAAAAGCTGCACAGAAGAGACGAAAGGAGCTGGGGAAACTGCCCCTCAAAGTAGGTGTAGCACGTGCGAGGAAGGGGGCCTGCACTTCTTCCTAAGCATGTTCTCCTTCACTCCTGCTTCAGAGTCATGGACAAAGTTAACCGTAATGGGAGCGGCACAGGCTGCTTCACCTGCTTTCAGATCTTGGGAGGGACAAAGAATGGCTGTCGCAGTGTTCGTTGCCCACATTCGTCTTCCTTCTCGTTCCTAGGTGGTCGTGATGTCAGCTACAATGGATGTGGACCTGTTCTCTCAGTACTTCAATGGAGCCCCTGTCCTCTACCTGGAGGGTCGGCAGCATCCAATCCAGATTTTTTACACCAAACAACCTCAGCCAGATTACCTGCACGCAGCACTTGTCTCAGTCTTCCAGATTCACCAGGTATGGGGTGGGGTGCTGATTCCTGAAAAGGTCTGTTTTGCCTTACAGTTGACAGAGTATTCAGCCTTGGAAAGAAAAGCTACGAGTATTCAGCCTTGGAAAGAAAAGCTACTGAATGAAACAGCTTAATGAGCCATGCCATTAAGATGAGTTGGGAATTCCTTTTCCATGTCTGGGTTTTTATCCTTTTTTCAATGTCTTTTATTTTCTCTAAAAATAATTTAACTCTGACTGGCATCTTTCCTCAGCTAAGCCAGAAAACTTCCATATGTGAGAACAGTGGCTTACAAACCTTTTTTTTATCATAACCCCCAGTAAGAACCACCCAGTACACTGAAGTTAGTCTTACAAAACACTGCCTCCTTTGCTACATGAGGTTTTCTGGTATTTCCAGCTGATATTAAAAAAATATGTTGGGTCCTGGCTGGTGTGGCTCAGTGGGTTGAGTGCCAGCCTGCGAACTGAAACGTCACCGGTTCAGTTCCTGGTCAGGGCACATGCCTGGGTTGTGGGCCCAGGTTGGGATGTGTGAGAGGCAGTCAGACGATGATTTTCTCGCACATCGATGTTTCTTTCCCTTCCCTCTCTCTAAAAAATAAACCTTAAAAAAAATGTTTGTATTGACTCACTAAATGGCTTCCAGTTTAGAATTTTTTTAAAAAAGAAAATAGTCTGTATTACAGAAATATTTCAAAATCTCTTCTCATTTTATTAAACATTTACTTAAAATTTGAGTGGGTAAATCACTTCAGTTTTGTTTAATTTGTATAAAATTAACTGTTTTTACCTTTAGCTTTCTAAAAAATCTAGAGGCAAACTTTTTAAAATTAATTTTATTTATTTATTTATTTTTAGAGAGAGGGGAAGGGAGGAAGAAAGAGAGGGTGAGAAACATCAATGTGTGGTTGCCCCTCACGTGCCCCACACTGGGGACCTGGCCTGCAGCCCTGGCATGTGCCCTGACTGGGACTCGAACCAGAGACCCTTTGGTTCGCAGGCCAGCATTCAATCCCCTGAACCACACCAGCTGGGGCTAAAATTCATGTTTATTTTAACCTAAGCAATGCTCATGCAGTTTGAAGTTTAAAGAGTTAAGTGGTTAATTCTAAAAGGCTCATAAAAAAATAACAGCAGTTACTTTTACTTCCTCATCCCAGATCCTGCTCTTTAAAGTAAACACTTTCAATTTTCTAGCTATTTCCCCTGGATATTACCTTAGTTTTTCTAAAATAACCTGTTGATGTTGATATTAGGCATTATGTGTTAATTCCTTACTGTGGTAGATGAGGATTTAGAAATACTCCTCTACCTCTTGCATCTCTCCTTCATCCTCTCAAAATAGTTGTATCACAGTGTGTTTTAAATCAATTATCAGTATTTACAATATTATGTCCCTACATTGCTAGCAATGCCTTGTTCCTGGTACTCACAGTTGTATGTTTCCTATGTATGTATGGCTAATTTTGCCCCAAGGGTCCCAAAGTCTGTCATATGCCAATCGTGAATATTTGTTATGTGTTCAAACCTATTCCACTTTTCCCAGAGTCCTTTATGCTGCTTTTCTGCTCAGAATAGCTTGCTTTCCTGGGCTGCTGTGTAGTTGTCATCCTGGCTCTTCCCTTTGCCATCCTCCTGTGTTGAATCCCATTACGGCACCCCGTGTCTTCCCTGCCTCCTGGCTGCATCGGGTCGAGAGTGGGCCTAGGAGCTTTAACCACACTATGCTCAGACTTTGAGCCAATCCCTGGATATTCACCCTCCCACAACCCACCTCTGCATTGCACCCAAGTCCTGAGCCTTTCTGGCTTCTCCAGGGAAATTGGTGCATCTCTAGTCACTATTCCCTTTAGCCAGCACCCAGGTTGGAATCCCCCCTGCCAGGCCAAGTCGTCACGCCCTCCACCCTCTCTTCCACCTTTCAGAAATAGGTTGAAACTTCTATCCTTTTCTTCTGTTGTTTTTGTCTTTCTGGGCTCATACCTTTATTGTCATCTTGATAGTATTTGAAGGTCAGTCTGCCTTGTTTAACTTACTGCCAAAAGCCAACTTGAGGTGAGGCTTTTTCATGAATGATGGTTTTGATGAGTCCTCCCACTAATGATGTTTCAAGAGTGTTTTAGATTGTATCCTGTCTGTGTGTACCTCTGAAGACTTTTCCTGTTGCTACTGGGCTGAAAATATATTCATATATTTACATATATACATATACTCATTATTATTAAACATTTTTAATTGTTTTGTCATCAAAATAAATACATACAAAACAAAACAAGCACTTTACAAATACTTCTGAACAAACTTCAAAGAAAGATTAGGTAAATGAGTGTGTTCTTCCATTTGCAATAGTAATCCCACTTTAACTTTTTTTTACAGGAAGCCCCTTCTTCTCAGGACATCCTGGTGTTCCTCACTGGGCAGGAGGAAATTGAAGCAATGAGCAAGACCTGCCGAGACATTGCAAAGCACCTCCCAGACGGCTGCCCCTCCATGCTGGTCCTTCCTCTGTACGCCTCCCTACCCTATGCCCAGCAGCTCCGTGTCTTCCAGGGGGCCCCAAAGGTGAGTGCACCACCTCCTCTGTCCAGCCTTCTCCCTGGGGTCCTGTGGGTGTGCCTGTCACCAGGCTCCAGTTATGGACTGTATGGGACAGGGTGCTCAGGCACCAGATACATAGCTGAAAAGCTGCAGGAATATAATACGTAGCTACAGATGCAGCTTGCCCATGTTAAGAACAAGGAAACAGTTGTTGGGATGAAAGAGTGCACAGGCAAAAGCTAAAAGGCAAATGAGTGACTCTTGTAAGGTCCAGCATAACAAGCTGCATGTCTCCATGATGGCATTTATTGGGGGCCTGTACTGTGGCAGGCACTGTGCCGACATTTCATACACACTGTCTCTCATCTTCTTGAGAAGTGGCAAGGTAGGTTATAACCCCATTTTATAAACACCGAGGCCCAGAGAAGTGAAGTGACAGTTATTCAAAGGGCACACAGTAAGTACCTGGCCCTACCCACATCTAACTGCATCTGGATCTTGTGCCTGTCCCTCTACATCTCATCGCCTCAAAATGAGCTTTTAAGATAGGAACAGCCCCTCTCTCCCACCCAGTTTAATGACCATCAATATTAATAACTGTCATTAATAAGAGTCATCTTTTCTTGATCATGAGTGAATTATGGAAGTTAATGGTGAGGAATATGTTTTAAAACTTCTGAATCATATGTGTGTCATACGGCTTTTTGGTTTTCTTCCTCCTTTTAGGGCTACCGCAAAGTGATCATTTCAACCAACATCGCTGAAACCTCCATAACCATTACAGGAATAAAATACGTAGTTGACACGGGCATGGTTAAAGCAAAGAAGTATAACCCTGGTGAGAATCCATAGCTCGTGATGTCTCTTCTGTGTGTCGTGAGCAGCCACGGGGTTTCCTGAAGTCCCACAGCTTCCCCACAATGGGCATTTCATGTTTGGGACTAACTGAGATTTGGGTGGCAGGCACCAAAGTGAGACTGTCCAGAAGCAGGTCCAGGAAGGAGACCTGAGGCAGGACTGTGAGACAGGAAGGCAGGGTAGAAAGAGAAGGTGAGGTTTTAACAAGCTTGGGAGCACAGAGGCTCAGGAACGAGGTCTGAAACCCTGTCAGCAGTTGGGTGAGAATGGTGGCAGCCGGATCCCACATCAAAGGCTCTCATCAGAAGTCATATTTGAGCGTGGCCAGGTCGAATGAGCTCCAGGTTTCCCTGGACTCCTTAGGCTGGGTGGGGCACTAGCTGTTTCCTGAGAATGTTTGGTGGGACACTTGCTTCAGTCATTGTTCTTCATGTCTGTTTTGTGTCTTGCTTTGTTCTGCAGAGGAATTGAGGCAGCTGAACTTATCACTCCCATATATTTAATTGAAATGCACTACTCTTAAAACATTTGAAAGGGTTGGCTCTCCAGTGCCTGGCACGGAGTGCACCTTTATCCAGAAAGTTTGTTTCATTTACTCCTAGGAGTAACAACATCAGATTGTCTCTCTTCTGTGGTGGAGGTGGAAGGGAGGACACAGTGTACAGTGACTGGCGGCATCTCATTTCTGAGCCGTTGGTGGATAGGGTGACAGTCATCCTGCTTTGCCAGAGACTGTGCTGATTTTATCACTGAAAGTCCCAAGTCCTGGACCAGCTGGGGTGGTTGTCACCCTATGTTCTGAGCCAGAGATCAGAAATTTGCTCTCCTGGCCCCCTGCTACAAGCATAAAGTTTTTCTGATGTTTTAATAACAGATTTCACACATTGTCCGCTACAAGGCCTCGTTTCACTGCAAAACAGTCTGGTTTTGTGCTTTCCAGTTTAGCCTTGAGTTTTTTGGGACTCGTGTATTCCAGAAAGGATCACTGGTGTTCTAAGGAATGCTTCATTTTGTCCACACTGTGGGAACAGTTTATGTGATGAGAGAGGCACTGATGTGGGCCCTTCTCCCTCCAGACAGTGGCCTGGAAGTGTTAGCTGTGCAGCGGGTGTCAAAGACCCAGGCCTGGCAACGCACAGGACGTGCTGGCAGAGAGGACAGTGGCATCTGTTACCGACTGTACACAGAGGATGAGTTTGAGAAGTTTGAGAAGATGACTGTGCCGGAGATCCAAAGGTGGGCCCGAGGTGCCCCTGCACCCCTGTCCTCTGTCCCCCCATCTCCCTTTCCTGCTTGCTGAGGTCTTCCCAGAGCTGCAGTTCTAACACTCCTCAGTGGATGGCTCCGACCCACTGGCTGGAGGACCAAGGCGAGTGAACAGCTCACGTCCCTCACTCTTTGTAGGTGTAACCTGGCGAGCGTGATGCTACAGCTGCTAGCAATGAAAGTCCCCAACGTGCTCACCTTTGACTTCATGTCCAAACCGTCTCCTGGTGAGTGGACTCTTCAGTGGAGTGAACAGTGTACAAGTAGGCAAACAGCAAATGGACTCAAAAGCATTTTAGAGGTCTCCTTTGGTTTAATTTGGTGGAGAACAACACTGATGGCCAGAGGAGTGCCTCAGAATCATGAAAGGACGGATTCAGAGCCATCAGCACCTTCCCAGGGCAGAAACAGTGGCTTCCTAGAGGGACTCCCAGTTGGTTCCTGGACCACAGGAGCCTTTGAAAGTAGTTGAGGGAGTCCAAGGGTTATGCAGAGATTGTACTTCTGCCAGCCAAAGGACTGAAAAGGTCAAGTTTCTTTGCTTTTGATTAGAGTTTGATCAGTTCCTCTCCACTGATCTCTCCATAAGGAAGAACTATTGGGATCTTTCTAATGACGGTGCCTCAGCACTTGACATCTCTTCAACACATGATTTTCCTTTTCTTCTTTTCCTCTCTCCTTATTAAGTGAAGAAATTCAATTTTCTTTTTTTTTTCTTTCTTTACTTTTAGAGAGGGGGAGGAAGGGAGAAAGAGAGGGAGAGAAACATCAATGTGTGATTGCCTCTTTCATGCCCTACTGGGGACCTGACCCTCAACCCAGGCATGTGCCCTGACTGGGAATTGAACCAGCTACCCTTTGGTTCACAGACCAGCACTCAGTCCACTGAGCCACACTGGCCAGGGCTCAATTTTCTTTTAAAGTAAAAATTGATGAGTATATGAGGGTCCCACCCCTGATCTTCAGGTCCTTAGTTTCCCATCCCTAAAATACCCCATAACCATGTTCTAGTTGCCTTCTAGAGAAAATATGCATATGCAAGCATATATAGTTTTACAATGTTTACAGCAATACATGCTATGCACTGTTCTACACCTATTTTTTTCCAGTTTTTTTTTTTTTTTTGAGATACAATGACATACTGTATTTTTTGGACCATAAGATATTAAAGGAGGAAAATAGGAAAAAAAATTTTGAAGCAAAAAATGTGGTAAAATATTTAATAACATAAATAACATAATATTTCACCAATGTAAATGTAATCAGAACTCAACAGCAGCATTAACAACCATTATTCCTCCCAAATTTTGGGGGGGAAGGGGAGGCATCTTATAGTTTGAAAAATACGGTATACATCACTGGATAAGTTAACTAGCATAGTAATTAGCATTACATAGAGTATGAAATAATTACCTCTTATAAATTTAGTTAGCATCCATCCTCTTATATAGATATAATAAAAAGAGAAAGCAAAAAAGAAAAATACTGTATTTTTTTTTCATTGCTGAATTCCTGCACACAAAGGAAGAACACACATGTGAGGTAGAGGGAGCAGTAAAACCAGCGCTTGTGCGCCCCTCCCAGCGGCCTGGGCTCCTCCCTGCCGCAGGCGCTTCCTTCCCACTCCCTCAGGGAACCACCCTCCCACGCTGCGCTTGTAGTTCTCTTGCTTTTCGATGCTGCGTTACTCTTTGGACGTGTATCCCAGAACAACGTGTTGTTTTCATGTGCATGTGTCGGTGTCATTCTTCAGTAACTTTCCGTTTTCATTCATTCTGTTTTGTCAGGTTTACTTGTGTTTTGTGTGTTTTCAGCACTGAATGCCCTTGCATTCTATGAGTGAAGTAAAATGCGCTTTGCCATCTTCCTGTTGACTGAGACATTTGCACATTGCTCTTTGCACCTAATATACTTTATAAATTATTTCCTCTCAGTATGTATACATTTATTATATCTTAGGAGTGCTTTTTTATTCCTTAATAGGCAATGTACTTACATGGTTCTAAATTCAAAAAGCATAAAAGAGTGACTAGTGAGCAGTGGCCCTCTTGCCAGGGGTCCCTGGTGTGTCTATGGCTGTGAGTGTATTTCTGGAGATACAGGTCCCTGTCTTTTGTATGAGCTCATCTGTGGGTGAATTCTTTTCTATTTATTTATTTAAAATTTTTTCTTTGTGGGTGAAATTCTTAAGTGAGACATTGCTGGGTTTGAAATTTACATACATCTTGCCAAACTATAGACCATTCTTTCAAAAGGGAATTGAACTGAAGACAGTGCTGTGTCATTAACAGCTTTGAAAGTATGTTGGGGTCAGTGGTCATTGTGATCTTCGCTGTGGTTTGATCAGTTGTCAAATTATCAGAAGCTCCCAGAAGCACTGAACTAGTTGCAACTTCTTTCTTTGATTTTTGGCTCCTGTTTGTGACTCTTTTTCTTCAGATCATGTTCAGGCGGCCATTGCCCAACTGGACCTGTTGGGTGCTCTTGAACGTAAGGACGACCAGCTTACCCTGACTCCAATTGGAAGAAAGATGGCAGCATTTCCTTTAGAACCCAAATTTGCCAAAGTAAATGATACCCTCTCTTCAGTCCCCTTTCTGTACATTACAGGTTAGCCATCCCAAAGTAGACTTCTAAACCCAGTGCTTCTAGATTAATCTTCACTACTCTCCTACATAATTATCCACTCCGGTTTTGTGTCTAATGCTGATTTATGTTCTGTGTGGGATTAGAACTCATATTAAGTCATGAGCCCTACCCACAAGGAATTGGGAGTCCTGTGGGAAAGGCGATTGTTTGTTTTACAAAAAAGTCAAGTAACATTAATGTACAGTCGTGGTTTTAGAAACATCTGCCCTTTAACACCTTAGAAAGGAAGCTGCAAATGCAATATACAGAAACACTGTGTTCAGAAACTAGAAGAATTTTGGTTAATGTGGTTTATAATTTCAATTCGCAGACCATCCTCCTGTCCCCCAAATTCCACTGTACGGAGGAGATACTGACCATTGTCTCCCTGCTGTCTGTGGACAGTGTTCTCTACAACCCTCCCTCCCGGCGGGATGAGGTGCAGGGTGTCCGGAAAAAGTTCATATCCAGCGAGGGCGACCACATCACCCTGCTCAATATCTACCGGACCTTTAAAAACATAGGCGGAAATAAGGTGAGCCTTGTGTTGTTCCTTTTCTCAAGTGATACCTCTTTTCAGGCATGTGGGCCTTCCTTTTTGGCTGAATCATCTAAAGAGCCACAAAAAGAATGTCAGAGGTCATTTCAGAGACATCTGCATATGGGGATGGTACCAGGGAGAAATGTGATCCCTGCCTTTCACTCTGCTTGTGTTTAACTCATACTTAATGTGGACAAGTTAGTTCAGTACTTAGTGACCAGTCTCTTAGCTACAAAATGGGTTTTTCCCCACTTGCCCCTGTCTTTGTAGTACTTTTTTTGCTTGTATGACAATTCAGTTCTTTGGACCAAGATGGAAAATGGCAATATATTTGTTTCATTTATCAGTATAGTCAGTAATTGTGCCATAGTGTGTGTACTTTAACTTTGCATTTTAATGCAGTTAGTTAAAGAAAAAAAGCCAGCACCCACTTTTTGCAGTTGTGAGCATTTTGCTCTACTCGTCTCTCCCTGTGGAACCACTGTCCGGATGTGGAAGTGTGTTCCCGTGGGTGAGAGCACCCTTTCACTTCATTGGATACTGCAGCTGTTTTCTTCCACGGCCTGTGGCAGCCTGTTTGCACTTCCAGCACTACAGTGAACAGCTGTGCCGGTCTCATTGTGCACAAGGGGGAGCATTTCTCGGGGACTGACACCCAGAAGAGAGCCTGCTGGTCTTGGGCAGCTGCGTCCAGCTTTACTGGGCTAGCATGTGGCTCCCCAAAGTTGTCAGCAACTGTGTACTTCCCATAGTGATGCATAAGAGTTTCCATCTCCACGCCCATCTCCAGCGCTTAGTTGGAGGATGGATGTGAAATAGTATCTCAGCTGTTTAAGTTACTTTGCCTTGATTCCGCAAGAGACTGAGAATCCTTACGTAAGTGCATTGGTCACTGGTGATTTCTAGTAAATCTTCTGTGAGTTGTCTGTTCATAGCCTTTGTCCATTTTCTACTGGATTGTTGGAGTTTTTCTTACTGATTTGTAGGAGGTTTATATTTTAGTATATTCTGGAGGTACTTACCTTTATTAGGTATAGTAATGCAGACCTCTTAGTCTGTAGCATTTTCATGGTGACTTGACATAAGAAAATTTTTCTTTTTTTGTTTAAATTATTGATATTTTTCCTTATGATTTATGCTTTTTGTTAAAGATATTTGTCTATATTTGTGGCAACTGAAGTTTTCCTTCCAAATTCAACTATGTTCTAAAAATTATATTGTTTTCACTATAGAAATGACAGGATTGTGATCTCTTTTTCTCTGATTCAGGACTGGTGCAAAGAGAATTTTATCAACAGCAAGAATATGATGCTAGTAGCTGAAGTCAGAGCACAGCTAAGGGATATCTGCTTAAAGGTATTCTTTCTTTATAGTTGTTCTTTGGGGGACTAAGCTGTCACTTTTCTCTAGGTGAAAAAATTTTAATTGCTTATACTAGTGATTACAAAAGAAACTCTTGTAGGAAAATTTAAAAGTAACGAAGAAAGTAAAAATTACCCACAATTCTACCTCACCATTTTGGTCCGTTTCCTTATAGTCCTGCTTTTAAATGACTTTTACATATTTAGTTACATTGTATATAATTTATATCTAGTTTCTGTAAACTTTAAAAATATTTTACAATGTTAGGAGAATTTATCCTAAGTTGTTTTTTTTTTTAGAATTTTATGTTTAGAGAGAGGGGAGGGGAAGGAGAGAAACATTAGTGTGTGGTTGCCTCTCATGTGTCCCATACTAGGGACCTGGCCTATAGGCCAGGCATGTGCCCTGACTGGGAATCGAACTGGTAACCCTTTGCTTCACAGGCCCGTGCTCAATCCACTGAGCTACACCAGCCAGGGTTTGTCCTAAGATTTTTTTTTAAATATATTTTATTGATTATGCTATTACAGTTGTCCCATCACCCCCCCTTTCATTCCCCTCCACCCTGCACACCCTCTCCCACTCACATTCTCCCCCCTTTAGTTCATGTCCATGTGTCATAAGTTCTTTAGCTTCTACATTTCCCATACTATTCTTGCCCTCCCCCTGTCTATTTTCTACCTACCATCTATGCTACTTATTCTCTATACCTTTTCCCCCTCTCTCCTCCTCCCACTCTGCTGTTGATAACCCTCCATGTGATTTCCATTTCTGTGGTTCTGTTCCTGTTCTAGTTGTTTGCTTAGTTTGTTTTTGTTTTAGGTGTGATTATTAATAGTTGTGAGTTTGCTGTCATTTTACTATACGTGTTTTTTATCTTCTTTTTCTTAGATAAGTCCCTTTAACATTTCATAAAATAAGGGCTTGGTGATGATGAACTCCTTTAACTTGATCTTATCTGAGAAGCACTTTATCTGCCCTTCCATTCTGAATGAAAGCTTTGCTGGATAGAGTAATATTGGATTTAGGTCCTTGCCTTTCCTGACTTTGAATACTTCTTTCCAGCCCCTTCTTGCCTGCAAGGTCTCTTTTGAGAAATCAGCTGACAGCCTGATGGGAACTCCTTTGTAGATAACTGCCTCCTTATCTCTTGCTGCTTCTAGGATTCTATTCTTCATTTTTACCTTGGCTAATGTAATTATGATGTGCCTTGGTGTGTTCCTTCTTAGGTCCAACCTCTTTGGGACTCTCTGAACTTCCTGGACTTCCTGAAAGTCTATTTCCTGTGTCAGATTGGGGAAGTTCTCCTTCATTATTTGTTCAAATAACTTTTCCACTTGTTGTTTTTCCTCTTCCCCTTATAATTCGGATGTTGGAACGTTTAAAGATGTCCTGGAGGTTCCTAAGCCTCTCCTCATTTTTTTGAATTCTTGTTGCTTCATTCTTTTCTGTTTGGTTGTTTCTTTCTTCCTTCTAGTCCACGCCATTGATTTGAGTCCATTTTCTTCCCATCACTATTGGTTCCCTGTGCATTTTCCTTCATTTCACTAGTGTAGCCTTCATTTCTTTCATCTAATTTGCGACCAAATTCAACCAATTCTGTGAGCATCCTGATTACCAGCGCTTTGAACTGTGCATCTGAAAGGTTGGCTGTCTCTTGGTCGCTTAGTTGTATTTACTGTGGGGCTTTGATCTGTCTTCCATTTGAGTCTTTTTTTTTTTTTTTTGGTCTGGTCATGCCTGTTATGTATGAGGGGCGGAGCCTTAGGTGTTCACCAGGGTGGGGCAACCCAGTCGCTAGGTTGTGACACTGTGTGTGGGGGCAGTGTCTGAGAGGGAACAATAGCGCTTGCTCCACTCTCCCTCTGACTTCAGTCCCTTCCACCGCTTCTCCCAAGCAAACTGGGCCTCTGGCACTAATTCCCATGTGGGTGGGCTTGTGCACATTCTAGGACCCCATGGGTCTCTTCAACACACTTTCCTGTGAGGCTGGGAGTCTCTCCTTGTGCCTCAACCCCCACAGGTGTTTTTAATTAGTGCCCCAAGGTTCTATTTCCCCAACGTGTGCTGGGACCCTGGGTTGTGCGCAGTGCTTTGCTTTACAATCTATGCCTTGCTGGGTCTGCTGATTGCCACCCTGCGCCTGGGGTCTGCCAGCCACCGCCTGCCTGCCCAGGGTCCACCTGCTGTGGTCTTGCACGCCCGGGATGCCTTACGTGCCTGGCCCCACTGCTCTTTCTGCAGTGACTCCTCTCCACCCAGCTGCCCGACTCCACCCCTCCTACCGGTCTGGATGAATGTGTCTATTTTAACTCCTTGGTTGTCCAACTTCCATACAGTTTAATTTTCTGTCAGTTCTGTTTGTTATACTGTTTCTAAATTGTTGTCCCTATCTTGGTTGTGCAAGGAGGCACAGTGTGTCTACCTACACCTCCATCCTGGCTGGAAGTTCCAGTTTTTTTTAAGTAGGACTATGTTTATTATTTTCAGGTTACATAAGTAGTGCATAATTATTACAAATTGATACAATGTAGAAAATATTGATCTATAATGTAGAAAATTTCAGTCTCCCTTAACCCTGCTTCTCAAAAGATAAATCTCTATTAACAGTCTGCTATAAATCCTTCTAGGATTTTTTTCCTGTGTACATACAGGAAAAAAATACATACATACATACACACACACACATATATAATTTTCTTCAGAAAATAAATATGAGCCCAGGCCAGGTAGCTCAGTTGGTTATTGTCGTCCTGATGCACCAAGGTTGTAGATTCGATCCCTGGTCAGGGCACATACAAGAATCAACCAATGAGTGTATAAGTAAGTGGAACAACACATCAATGTTTCTCTCTCTCTAAAATCAATAAATGAATTTTTTTTTAAATATGGTACACATTTTGTTTGCAGCTCGCTTTTCCCACTTAGTAGACTTCTTGAATACTTAATGGGTCTGGGCTGTCTTTCACTGTCTGTGTGTGTATCTCCTTCTTTTTAGTGACCTCATAGCATTTCATTGTATCCACTACACTTTACTTAACCAGGCCCGTAATGGTGGCAGTGTAGGTTCTGTCATAATGCCCATCCTCCTACATAGTATATGTGTGTGGCCTGGTACGCGCAGAATGAATGGTGAATTCATGGATGGTGAATTTAGGTCTCGATAGTTATTGCCAAATCATCAACCAGAAAGTTTTCTGTTAGCTTACTTTCCCTCTTAGAGGGCATGATTGCATGATACTCCACATTTTACCTCGGAGGTGGAGGGGAGCTTATGTCAGCATCTCCTGTTGTTGAGCATGGAAGTGTTCACTGTTTGCTGCCATAACAACTCTGTTGAATGTGTGTGAGTGTTAGGCCGCTTCTGAGACAGCCCCGCAGTGCAGACTCTCACGTTGCTAGGAGAGTTGTCACCTGTACCCAGCCTGTGTCTGATGCCAATGGCCTGTTGTTAACACTAAAGCTATTTCTTTTCATGGTAGCCTGATGTATTCTGGTTTTACACATTTTCCCAAACCCCTCTTGCACTCGAATAGTCTTCCTGCCAGATCATCTCAGCTTCGTGAGTTTTCTCAGTTTACTGATGACAGTAGAAATGGTGCTTCTCAGTTAGTTCTGACTTCAGAAGCTTCAGTGGCTGACCAGGCCTCTTTACATGCCAGATACTGGTCAAGGTCCTGGAGTCTTACAGACCCACCATTCTAAACACTTTTCATGCAGTTGCCATATTTTTAATCCTCACTTCCTCCCTATGAGGTCGATTCTGTTACTCTTCCCATTTTACCACTGATGAAAGTAGAGCCTAAGGAAGTTAAGTAAGTTGTCCCAAATCACCCAGCCAGTGAGTGGTACAGCTGGCAGCCAGCAAGGAGACACCAGTTAGCTGTAGGGCCCTGGGCTTCCTGGAGGTGGTGATACTGAGCTACTGACAGATGAGAAGTTAGTGTCTTCCTCAGGCCAGAATTAGCTGATTGCGAAGAACAAAACACCCTGAACCACCTTAAGAGGGAAGAGGAATGGGGGCATCTCTGGGAACCTACAGGCAAGAAATAGTCCAGTCCCACAGGAACTGGAATAAAGAACCAGAAAAGGACAGCAGGAGCAAAGGCAGCTTTCCCTGGGCCTGCTTGGCCTCTTGTTTTGACTGCTTTCTGTATGCTTCCTTCTCGCTTCTCACCTTCTACTCTTAGCACACAAAGTAAGGCTGCTTTCCCCAGCCTCCCACTCAAGACACTAATAGGGATTGCTCAGATTTCCCACACTCAAACCCCAAACGCCTGGAAGTGAGAAACTGGCCTTGTGCATCAGGCAAGTGTGTACCACTGGTTGGTTCACCCATGGCCTGGGGTATAAGATGACATGACCTGCTTAGCAGGGGTAGTAGGGCCAGGAGACTGAGGACTGACACTTCCACTGTGGAGCCAGCAGGTGGCCTGTCCCCTGGCAGTGCACCTATGAAGGCACCATCATGGAATGGGCCTAGGAGAGAGAAGGCAGTTGAGTTTGGAGGACCCTGGATGCGCAGAGGGCTCATTCACAGCTTCACAACTGGAAGCTCACATTGCTTTGCCAGGAGCAGTAGAGACAGTGAAGGCTTTTCAGCAGGTGAGGAATGACTGGAGTTGCGCTATAGGAAGATTATTTAGCAGCACTGTACGAGACAGATTGGAGGAGGAGACGATGACGTAGTCAAAGTCAGAGGGAAAGGCTTTTCCTTCTGGGAACATCCTGGCAGATATTGCCACGAGGGGGTAGGTGCTGGGTCACCTAACCTGTCTGTGGTTGGGCACCTCTGTGCCCGTCTCCCTCCTGGTCCTGACTCACCCAGGCTGCAGTTTCCCTGTTTTCAGCCCACCCTCCTTCAACTGCACCTCTTCCCTTGTCCATGCTGGTCTCTTGGTCTCTAAGGCATGTGAGAAAACCAGCCCTGACTGGCAACACCCACTTTGTTAGGCTTGTAGTGTGGGCTGCGTTGTAGGTGCAGTTGCTCTAAATACTGTGCAGTGCTGAGCAGCATTTATGTTTGGGGTCTTTTCCAATTCTCACTTCCTCCTGAAACAGATGCCAATGCCGATCATGTCATCGCGAGGGGACATGGAGAATGTCCGCCGCTGCCTGGCTCACAGCCTCTTCATGAGCACCGCTGAGCTTCAGCCGGACGGTACCTATGCCACCACAGACACTCACCAGCCAGTGGCCATCCACCCCTCGTCCGTCCTCTTCCACTGCAAGCCTGCCTGCGTCGTGTACACTGAGCTGCTCCACACCAACAAGTGCTACATGCGAGACCTCTGCGTGGTGGATGCCGAGTGGTTGTATGAGGCCGCCCCAGAGTACTTCCGGAGGAAGCTGAGAACCGCCAGAAACTGAGCCACCCCAGGCTGCTGCCCAAACTGCTGGGGCCTGGGAGCTGGGACCACAGCCATCCTTATAGCAGACTTCTCGCCTAGTGCCTAGTGAGGCGGCAGGTTCTAATGTAGTGGAACATGCCCAACTTCCTGGAGCTCACAGGCGTCTTTCTTTAAATTCCTTAGACTGGACCATGTAGGCGTGTACCACCATTTATACCTTTGAAACATCAAAATTATGCTTTTGGTTCTTGCTAGGTGCCTTTGGGTGGTATAGTTAACTTCTGAGCCTCAGTTTCCTCATGTGCCAAATGGGGAAGGTAATAAAACTTGTAGGGTTGGGGTTGTGAGGTTTAGAGAAAATGGAAGTGGCCAGAGCTGTGCAGTCCATGGTGAACATGCAACGGATTGTCGGCTTGGCGTTGCCACCCTTTATATGATGTGAACTGAGCACAACAAAATACCCCAGGCTCTCAAGGCTAAGGAGGACTTTCTAGAAAGGGACCATAGGAGGTCGCAGAGCTCAGGTTTATCCTTGGATCTATTTTAACGTCTGTCTAAGAAGTTTTTAAATAGAAAACCTAAGAGACTGACATCTATAGAAGTTTCAGGAGGGAGGTGCTGTTGTCCTTACCTCATGGCCTGGCCGCCCAGACGGAACCTCCTCCTCAGGGAGCGGACTCCTGCGCCTCCAAGCAGAGGGCAGTAAAGGAGCACTTGCAGGCTGCTGAGCTGTGCGTCTTCGGTCTTGGTGCTTCTGTAGCAGGTGTCCTCACCTGTCCTTTCAGGAGACGTGGAGGTTTCCTGGGTGAAGGTTGATTTGTATCTTCTGAATCACGTCAAGTATAAACACAGGCAGCTGACCTTGGAGAGCAATTGCCTCCAGCATACTCAGTTATTTTTCTCTGGAACTGGGTCCACGTAAGTAAGTGAGTGTGAGGAATGACTCTGTACTACATTTCAGCCATTTCTCTTCTGGCACGGTCCCAGGTGGGGGCGGGGGGTGGGGAGACAGAATGTCCACGAGAACCAGACAGTATTGATTCATTCTGTCCACCACATCTGGTGTTTCTATTCCAGCATCTTATTGTCTTGATCTTTTTCCTTCTTTGGAGACAGTAAATATGGCTTTGTTGGTTCCTAACTCCACCAATCATCACTCTCTAACCCTTAGTTTCTACATTTCTCAAAGGGAATTAGAGGGTCTCCTCAGTCTCTTCATATTCCCTTTTTTTTTTTTGAGAAGGGAAAAAGACATCAAGGGTTCTCCTTAGATATTTAATTATCAAAGATAAATGAATGTCTTGTTCTAGAAGCAGCCAAGATTTAGCCCTTTTAATGTGCTTTTTTTTTAAAAAGATTTTATTTATTTATTTTTAGAGAGGGAAGGGAGGGAGAAAGAGAGAGAGAGAGAAACATCACTGTGCGGTTACTGCAGGCCGTGGCCTGCAACCCCAGGCATGTGCCCTGACTGGGAATCATGATGCTTTGGTTCGCAGCCTGAGCTCAATTCACTGAGCTGTGCCAGCCAGGGCTCCTTTTAATGTGCTTAATTGGTCTAAACACATGTGTAGTATTTTGGTCATTATGTAACAAAGTGAACCATGCAGTTTATGTGCAAAGGGCCAAACTCAGAGATCCTTCAGAAACAGTGGGCAGTCTTTTCCCTCTGGATCCAGTGAACTGTGCTCCGGGACTAGCCTGTGGAAGCTCCCCACTCCAGGCCTCATCTCTCCACATCTGGCCCAGGCTTTTTCCAGCACTAGCTGTGGCCCTGAGAAGTTAGGCTTTTATCTAGTGCTCAGGACACTCGTGATTTAATTCTGTAGAAATATTTATGTTTAGGACAAACAGGATTCAACAGATCCTATATACCCTATCTCAGCTATTTTCAACCTTTTTCATCTCATGGCACACATAAACTAATTACTAAAATTCTGCAGCACACCAAAAAAATATATTTTTTGCTAATCTGACCAAAAAATAGGTGTAATTTTTTATTGTGTTGGCTGTTGACATTTTTTTAATTTGACAACATAAGGAAAAGAGGTCAGTGTCCTGACTAAATAGGCATTGCATATTTTAAAAATTCTTGCTCTGGACGGTGTGGCTCAGTGGATTCAGTGCTGGTCTGCAAATCAAAGGGTCACCAGTTCAATTCCCAGTTGGGGCACATGCCTGGGATACAGGCCAGGTCCCCAGTGGGAAGCATGCAAGACACAACCACACATTGATGTTTCTGTCCCTCCCTTTCTTCCTTTCTTTCCCTCTCTAAAAATAAATAAAATCTTTAAAAAAACCATGCTTGTGCACACCAGTTGAAGATCGCTGCCCTATCACATTGAGTACTTAGACTTTTAGCTGGTTCTTCCTCAGATTGACCTGTTTTTACTCTTACTGACTTTCTGAAAAGTTTTTCAGATGGTTTTTAAAGTATATTTTTCTCATTTATTTAATAGAGGCCAAGGATGTTCAGCTTGACTTGACAAAAGAAAATATTGTATTTTTAATAAAAATTTCATCATGCTGGTAAAACATTGGGAGTGGGTGATTTATCATGTTCCTCAGCAAAATCTCTTTCTCTGGGGCAAGTAAAACTTAGAATAACTTGTGTCCAATTTAAGTTCCTGAAGAGTTTCTGGAAAATACATATTTTTCTGGCCAGTAATAAGGGATAAATAGCTTTTAAGTAAATGTAAATAGCTTCTAATTAGTTTTAACATTTAATGTTTCTGTACAGAAATATGTTTATCACTGTAACATTCTGGTGGAGTTTTAATACAATAGTTTTCTATTGGGCTTTTTAAAAAGTTAGTTTTTAACATAGTTGCTCAGGGATTAAATCAGATTGGAAAACCCATTCTGAGTCCACACATACTGAGCTGCAGGGGATAATACATTTTAAACTTAAACTTTCTTAAGAAAGTTAAATATTTCACAATGATGTTGCAATATGATCTTGAGCTACTCTTTTTCAACTGGTAAAGTCTCTAATGGTGTGACATCTCTTTCCCGCTCTGGGAAATCCACACCTGGTTGAGTCACGAGCTCCCATGGGCAGCTTCACGTAAATAGATGCACTCCAAGCAGATTGCATGTCTCAGGTATTGGTTTTCTATTTCTCATGATTCTGGAGTGTGGGACAGCCAGAGCAACAGATTTCATTGCAGGGGAAAAACTGTAGTGTTCTTTCCTTCTGACACCTGGTCCTTGTTAAGAACCCTTACTTAAAGTTGCATCTCTGCTGGTTGTAAACAGATTCCAGGATGGAGACGAGTTTTTGCTCTGTGGGGTAAACTTTTTTATACTGTAATCCATAAATCCATTTAATCCAGCTATCAAGAACTGCTTGGAACTGTGGCTAGGCAGCTAAAATACCATTCCGAGAGCATATATGGGAACACTGCACTTGTGGGGAAGCAAGGATTCCATTATGTTTTATTCTATCAAAATATAATTTACAGAGGGAAAAAACAAGTTGGTTCAAGTTTATATTGTATTTTGAGAATCTAGTTCAAATAGACATAGCTCTATAGAAACATCAGTTCCTGTATGTAATGCTCGAATTTGCACATGACTACCAATTCCATTAAAAGTGAATCTTAGCCCTGGCTGGCGTAGCTCAGTGGATTGAGCACGGACTGCGAACCAAAGCATTGCAGGTTCAATTCCCAGTCAGGGCAATGTCTGGGTTGCAGGCCACGGCCCCCAGCAACCACACATATATGTCTCTCTCTCTCTCTCTCTCTCTCTCTGTCTCTCTCACCCTCCCTCCCTTCCCTCTCTAAAAATAAATAAATAAAATAAAGTGAATCTTATACATGATGTGTGACTTTCTTGCATCTCCTTTTCTGTATTTACTGAATGCTCTTTGCATTATATTAACTATTAATCTTATCTTTGCCACTAATTGGGAAAGGCTTACTTTCTTGGTACCTCATACATCCCGTGTGTACTGGTAAGGTAGGAACATCGGTTCTTAGCCTAAAGCTGATGTAAGTCATGGCTTCTTACCTCGAGAAAAATGTTCCCCCATCAGAACCTGAGAGCAAGGTTGGAGGATTATGGAGAGGGAAGGTCGCAGGCATTAACCAGAGTTGCTGCCCTTCAGGAACACCAGGGCTGGTGGGGTGAGTGGCGGCTGCTAGGTTAAGCCAGCAGTGCCAGGTTTCTCCAGACAGAAGAATGAAGTGGAGGGGCAGGGTGAGGGGGCGACCTTGTTCCTGTAACGTGTCTTGATCTTGAAGGCTGCTCTTTAGGTTGTTGGGGATGGCAAGAGTGTATTCCATGAAGTCACACAAAGCGCGGTGTGCTTTGAGAACAGTAGATGGTAATTTGGAGAGTGTAAGCAGCCACTGGAGTGAAGTGATGCTGGCAAATTAGACAGAAAGCCTTACTGCACACCACTCAGGCCGGCCTACTGGTCTATTAAAAGCTCAGTTATTTGATTTAACCCCGCCCGCGGAAGCTGTGTAGGAGGCGCCCAGCAGGAGGCACTGTCCCGCCCGCAGTGCCTTTGACCCGCGGGCGACATTGCGGAAGCGCTTCCCGGGCGGCGGGGAGGACTTCCGGTGGTGAGCTCGTGGGTGCTCCCCAGGTCGGATCGTCTTCACCTGCACGTGTCAGGCTCTGCTGCTGTCCCTTGCACGATGCTGCCTCTGCTGCGCTGCGCGCCCCGCGCGTTGGGTGCAGCGGTCACTGGCCTCCGTGCCGCCGTGCCCTCCGCGCCTCTACGGCCGCTGCTGCAGCCCGCGCCCAGGCCATGCACCCGGCCCTTTGGGCTCCTCAGCGTGCGCGCGGGGTCTGCGCGGCGGCCCGGCCTCCTGCGACCTCGCGGACCCTGCGCCTGTGGCTGCGGTGGGCTGCACACAGAAGGTGAGTTCGGCCGTGAGGGGCAGATTCCGCGTGGGGTGGGGAACAGGGGCAGGGAAGCGTAGACCACGAGTGGGCCGCCTGGAACTGCTCCGCGAGGTCCAGAACATTTTCCCAGTTACTTGCAACCTCTGGGTGATACCTGCGTGCCATCCCATTTCCCTTTCCCCTACATCCTCAAAGCGTTTCGTTTTGGGTTGAGGCATCCAGTTAAAACCTGGAAGCTTACCTTATCCTTAGTTTCTTGAAAAGGGAACTTTGGGAAGGCCCAAGGGCACGGTTGAAAGTAGATTGGTTACATCCCGGGAAAGGGTAATTGGGAATTCTTTTGCTTTGTGTGAAAGGTGATAATGACTTAATTGTTGCAAATCCTTTTTCAGAATAGTACTCAGATTCCCACTGATAAGGAGACAGGCTTAGTGGGTGTGAGTTGGCCTACATCCCAGAGGATTTTTTTTAACAGTCCAAGTCCAGATTTCTGGCTCAAGAAACCTGGGTCACTTTAGAATGATGGGCTGGCTGTTCTTTTTTTGTACCTTATGGATTTTCATTGTAGGGGACAAAGCTTTTGTTGAATTCCTGAGTGATGAAATTAAGGAGGAAAAGAAGATACAGAAGCATAAATCCCTCCCCAAGATGTCTGGAGGTTGGGATCTGGAAGTGAATGGGACAGAAGCCAAACTAGTGCGCAACGTTGGTGGAGAAAAGTAAGTACTGGGGGCTTGTGGACTCCAGGGTCCTAAACCGATGACCCTGAGGGACTGTCCTGGGTTCTGTCAAGGCAGGTACTTTGATACATGGTTTCCAAGACGCAGAAGGAATCTTTGGGTAACTTTGTAAGTTCCAAGTGGTTCATTAACTGCGCACAAATTTCCTGCGGGCTGGTTGCTAAGGTGTATTCTGTAATTTCACCTAAACCATTCTTCCTGGGTGAGTCATAGCCAGTATCGGGCCATTAAAGTGTTCCAGTGAACACTGCAGTCCTGCACCCAGAGCTCAAGGTGGTCACCATTGTTTTCGGTTAGATTTTGTGGCTGAACCTCCAACCATTGCTCCTGTGAGAAGGTGGCTTCCTGGCAGAGCCCAGTTAGCGAGGCTCCAGAGGGCGCAGAGTGCCAGTGTATGCAGACAGTGCCTGCTGGAGCAGCGCAGCTCAGCAGGGCTGGTTCCGAATTTCACATCGCTTTTAATTTCAACTCAAACTTTGGCACATGATTTGTCAAGTGAGGATTCTTGCACCTTAAAATTGTCATTAGCTGTCGTTTCTGGCATGCCTTGTAATTATAAAACTTCCCACAAGTATTTGGAAAATGAGTCTGTACTGCAGCACATTGTTCTTTGTGAAGCTTCCCCTTTCTGGGATCAGGGCTACTCTTGGTACTTAACTGATGGAACCCTCGAGTGCCCCTTCTTCCTTTCCTCGGAGGGGCAGGTTTTCTGATACAGAAAAAACTTTTTAAAGAAGGCAGCTATTGTCCTGACCAGTGTGGCTCAGTGGTTGGGTGTTGTTATGCAAAGCAAAAGTCAGGGCACGAGCCTGGGTTGTGGGTTCAGGTCCCTTTGTGGGGCACATACTAGAGGCAACCCATAGATATTTCTCTCCCTCTTTCTCCCTCCCTCATCCTCTTTCTAAAAATAAGTAAAATCTTTAAAAAGTAAAATAGATGCATCTACCTATTCCATCCCACTTCCTAGGTGCTCACTGCCACTGGAGAGAGCCCCAGGAAGCAGGCCTGGGGGAAGTAGCCTGCACATGACTGTATTTGGCTGAGCTGAGCTCTGAGGTCTAAGAGTCTGATTCAAGCAGCTGGCACAGAGAAGGCACGTTCCATAGCTGCTGATTCCATCTCGGTGGGATGTGAGCACCCAGGCCTTTTGGGAGGTCTGTAATAATTCAGATGTAAAGCCAGCTAGGATAGACATTGTTCCAACAAGCATTTTTAACTGTAGCAGGCCTCAATACTTATTTAATGTTCAGTTTTTAAAAAAAAACTATACCATATCCTTTGTGTTTTCTTCTCTCTAGGGTCACTGTCACTTTCAACATTAACAACAGCATCCCACCAACATATGACGGGGAGGAGGAGCCCTCCCAAGGGCAGAAGGTTGAAGAACAGGAGGTAAGCTGTAACACTGTAACCAGCCTTACCTTAGTTCTAACAGGCCAGGGGCTTAGAGGAACATTGTGTTTTGTTTGTTTCATTCCTCTAATGCTGAAGGGGGAAAGAGGCTGCAGACAGCCATCCCTGGGACTTTGCTTGTAGAGGAGCAGCTTCTGGCCAGCTTTAGCACCAGGCGTGTGTGGCCCATTTTCTTTCCCAGGGACTGGGTAAATTATCATCTGCAGGCTTGGGCTTTATAGTTTGACCTTTGTTCTCCTAATAGAAAGGAATTGAAATTGTCTTTTACCCTTCTACAACAGGAAGAGATTTGATATTAAAGATTATCATTTGCAGTCTTCCCAAGTGAGGAATGCCAGAAATAAATACCAGCCACTTAACCAAGGTAGCAAAGTTGGGGACATCAGATATTTAACATCAGAGATTCTGTAAGGTCTTTCCTTACGTGGCTGGCCTCTTGGTGCCCAGTCTTCAAACATTTTAGGAAACAGCAGATCTGGCCTAGAAACTGCTGGTGTAAGGGCCACAGAGTCCCCAGACTTTCTAACTAAGAAGGTACCAGTATTGTCTTATGACCTAGAACAGAGAACACAGCTTCCTGGTGACATCAGACTACAATCTTGGCATTGAGTGGTTCACCGTCAAAGGGAGGGTTGCTGTGGTTATTCAGACATAGGATAGCCAGCTAGCCAAGTGTACCAGCCTTTGGTCCTGGGCCATAGGAAGATCCTGAAACAGACAGTTGGCAAGAGATCTGGGAGCTTTAGGCCACCCTAGCAGTTCATGGATGGAGAAGCAGTCCAGGAAGATTGAAGAATGATCTAACTTTCAGTTAATTGGCACATAGCTGGGGCTGGTATTCAAATGTCTTCATTCTGAACCTAGTATGTTATTTAAAGAAGTAGTGTCAACAGAATTGAAACATTACTAAATATATGATGCTCTGTCCTTAAAAATAGTCTTTAACTCTAGAAGGGATCCATAGGAAGAGTTCAAAAAATGAGCTGGTGTGTGGCTTTAATACCATTATAGATTCTCGGCTCCTTATTTGAGAACACTGTAGCAAAGACTTTAAAAATGGCCAAGTGATATCCTAACAGTGGTGGTTTCCAGACCCCCTGAATTGTCTGAGACCTTTGGTCCAGGCACCCAATGCCTATCAACAAGGGCATGTACAATAAGGACTGACTTATTATTGTTTCCCCAGCCTGAATTGACATCCACTCCCAATTTCGTGGTTGAAGTTGTAAAGAAAGATGGCAAGAAGGCCCTTGTGCTGGACTGCCACTATCCAGAAGACGAGGTACGTGGGATGGAGTCCTAGCACCTTGGCATCGCTGGGGACAAGGGCCTTGGGAGACCTTACTGGTCCCTTTTCTAGCACAGACCAGCAAAGCTGGGGAAGAGGGGGATGGGGAATGAGGGAGCAAGGTTAAAACCTGGTTGGTCTCAAGCTGTAAATAGTCCCTATTCTTTGCGTGAGTCTGGCCTATCTTGGAAAACGCTTCGTTTCTCAAACTACTGTCTCTTCTCAGGTTGGACAAGAAGAAGAGGGTGAGAGTGACATTTTCTCCATCAGGGAAGTGAGCTTTCAGTCCACTGGTGAATCTGAATGGAAGGACACAAATTACACACTCAACACAGATTCCCTGGACTGGGTGAGTGCTTGATAAGATAGGGTGCTCTTGGGCCTTGTGGAGGGGGGCGGGGGTCCTGGTCCAAGGAGAGACAAAAGTATTTTAATTAGTTGATGTAACAGATGAAGTCTCTCTCTTTTTTAATGGTAAATGCTTCTCTTTGTAGGCCTTGTATGATCACCTCATGGATTTCCTTGCAGACCGGGGGGTGGACAACACTTTTGCGGATGAGTTGGTGGAGCTCAGCACAGCCCTGGAGCACCAGGAGTACATTACTTTTCTGGAAGACCTCAAAGGTTTTGTCAAGAGCCAGTAGAGCAGACAAGACGCTGAATACCTTAAATGTATGGCAGGCTTTGCCACTGAACAAAACCTACTTTGAAGCCAGACATGTATTTTGAAATGTTTTCATCCTAATATCATGGGAAATGATTCAAATTTAAATTATTCATTGCCTTTTATTTACTATTAGTTTCTTCTGTACAAATCTATTATTTCTAGATTTTTGTATAATATAATGATAGACAATAAAACCGGTTTATCTCTAAGGTGATTTGGCTTTTCTATTTCTATTCCTTCCCCTTCAACCTGCATTACAAAACACCAAGAGCCTGCATGTTTGGAAAGTTTTAATATAAAATAAGTTATAAATGAAAGGTTTATATTTACAAGGCTCCTTCTTGTCTCAGATGGAAAGAGTTGTTTCCAACCCAGTAGAACGAAGTGAGTAAAGGCTGGCTTTAGATGATCACAGCCCAAGTATCACAAGCCTGGATTTAAATAGAAAAAGTTAGCTTAAATTGTTTTATATCATATGGTTAAAAGCTGTAATCAGTAATGACATTTATGCTGCCACTGAAATTCCTGCATACCACAAGATGAAGCTTTGATTGTGAAATAGTATGATGGTGTAGTCAGAAAAGGCTTTGCTTGGTTTCAGTCCCACAGTATCTAAACTACTGCCTTTGAAACCCTCAGCAACATCATTTTCAGGCTAAGATCAGATCCTGGAGAGGGACTGATCAAATATCCTCACCCTCAGGAACCCAGGGACCAGATTATTCAAACTTTTGGGAGCTGGCAGCTTTTATAGCCTAGCAAGGAGGTGAGGTTCCTTCAACTTAAGACAATCAGGCATGTATCATAGAGGGGTAGAACTGCATATTCACTACAATCAACCCTGAGGCCCATTCGTTCTAGCATACCTCCCTTGGTCTCCCCTAACAGTGAGTTCTCAACTATAAAACTGGTTCCCACCCTGGCTGGCGTAACTCAGTGGATTGAGGGCAGGCCTGCAAACTAAAGGGTCACCAGTTCGATTCCCAATCTAGGGCACAATGCCTGGGTTGCTGGCCAGCTCCCCAGTAAGGAGCATGTGAGGCAACTACAATCTTAAAAAAAAAAAAAAGAGAGCTTTACATTAAAAAAAAAAAAAAATCGGTTCCTGATTTCTTGAACAGCTCAGCCCCACAACTATGCTAAGGAATACTATGCTTAATTAAATTAACCTTGATGCCACATTCACACGTAATACACTTGGCTTTCTAGTGGTCTAGCACATCCCATCCCCATGATTACCCCTAGACCACTGTCCCTCTACTCCAAGTCATGGCTGTACATCCCCATCCATAACTCATACCCATCTTCCTCATCCTTGACAGCCATGCTTAATCATCCTACAGCGTGACCTCACTGGATCTTCAACCCAGTGGTCTTTGACTTCCCCTTACAGAAAGATGCCTAGTGCCACATGAACTCCAGAGCATTCCAAATGATGTATCTACCTTTTGAAATGGCGAACTCCGGAATAGGCCACTGAATACAATTTTGTTCCCTGTCCTGTTTCTCATCTTTGCTATGACGGCCTCCTGCCCCACAACAGTCTCCCTGCCGACCGAGGAGCCAGCACTGCCAATCGTGCTGCCTCTACCACTGCCGACGCCTCCCATAGCACTCGCCTCCCAGACCTCCCCTCCACTTGGCTTCACTGCTGCTCTGAACTGTGGCGCACTTGGGGGTCAGGGCAGAAGACAACTGCAGCCGGACACTAAGCAACCCGGCAGTCCTTTGTGTCCCCTTGCTGTCCTACCCACTCCCTCCAGCACTTGGTCGGGAGTTTTCCCAGTCTCAAGGAGCCCCATGCTCCAGCTCAGTTCCACTGCACTCTGCAAATGGCTCAGTTCATCCCACTGAGGAGGCAGAAACCAAAGCCATCTCACCTGTGTCCCTTCAAATCTCTTCCCTCTACCTCAACTCATTTCTCCAAACATACCTACCCCTGTGCCAAGGACTGGGAATAAAAATAAAGGTAGGATCGTTGCCCTCAAGAACAAAGACATAAACAGGTAACAATAGGAACATGGCATCAAGAACTGGGGAGGAAAACCCAAGGAGAGAGTCTGGTCAATTCTATGTGAGGGGTCAGGCTTCACTGATTATCTGGCATACAGAAGTGCTCGACAATGATCCTTGAGCCGAGTGGGGGGAGCCACAGGCATTCGGGACAGAACAGCATGAGCAAGACCATGGTGGCCCGAACACTTGCACATTAGAGAATCTGCAAGCAGTTCTGGATGGCTACAGCAGAGAGGAGTGCATAAACCTGTAGTCAGCAGGAAGAAGCAGTGACAGGTTTTCTACAAACTTTCACTCACTGTGTCTCCTTTCATATAATCTGAAGGAAAACCATCCTTCTACCAAGACCCAAGCCTGAAGCTGGAACTTGCAGGGTTGCTGGAACCCCTCAAACCTGGGCCCAATACCAGCTCTCCTTTTTCTTAGCAGTGCAACTTTGGCCAAATCACCTCACTTACCCAAATCTGTTTTTGTTCCTAACATTGGGAATAGTATCCACCTCTGATAAAATGAGATGATGTGTGTAGGATACTTCCTGAACAGTTAAGTGTTCAATACATGTAATTCCACTGCCCTCCTTCCTCATAAACCCACCCCTTCTGGTAGGTCTGGGCCCTTGATTCCTCAGTTATCTACTCACCCCATATCCGTCCAATGAATCCCCCTCAACTTACAAAAGCACTCAAATGTTCTTCCTTCTAAAAAACCAAGTGAACATGTTTCTTCCTCTCTCTGGCTAAACTTCTTGGAAAAACTTCTGCAGTTACTGTTTCTACTTCTTGGCTCCCTACTCACTTCCAATTCCTAAAACTGAAATAAGATAGTGGCTACTTGACCCTACAACTCCACCAAAATCATCTATATAAGGTCACCAAATGTCTACTCCAATCACTATGGTGGGTGTTGCGACCCTCCTTTTGGAAATGTCTATGCTTTCCACACTTCTCCTGTTCTGTGGCCTCTGTTCTTCCGTCTCCGCTAAGACCCCACTTAGCGGAGATTCCCCTGCACCCAAAATGCAGGCAATGTCCAAGAACACATCACTGGCCTATTCTACAGGTGCCCCTCAGGCAGTGTCATCTCCCTCTTTAGCAATCACACAGAAGCAACCACCTGCTAATGTTTCCCTCACTCTCAGCTCCACCCCACGTTCTTCACTGCGCCAAAACCTGCGTGTCCCACAGGAATCTCCGACTCACCACGTCCACAAACTCCAAGGCTGTCTGCACAAACCCCGTCTTCCGCATGTGGCCCTGGCACTGCCCGGTTACCCAGCCTTGAAACCTCGCATCTTCTTCGGTTCCTCCACCCTGACGCCCGCAGCTATGGAATTTCATCAGTTCACTTTCTGAGCCTCTCGTATTCATCCCACCTACACCATCCCCACTGTTACTGCTGGAGTTCAAGGTCTCTTCACTTCTCCCACAAAGTACTGGGACAGCCTCTTGAGTGTTGTTTCTGACTCAAGACATTGTCACATTTGCAGCTACTGCACTGACTTTTTCGTTGGCTCCTCTTTCCCTCATGAACCCAATGTTCCAGCTGAATATAACATGCTCCAAATTTTCTGCCTTGTTCTTCTACCTGGAGATCTTCCACTTAAGTTCTTCCCCCAATTCGTCATGTCTACATGTTCAAACCCTATTCCACACCTGAAGGCCAAGGTTAAATGCCTCCTCCAGGAAGCTTTCATCCATAAATGAAATCACCTCCTCTGAATGTCTTGGGCCCTTCCCTTACAGCTCTCCAGGAGTACTGACTACCTGTTTTCTATACTCTTCTCTTAATCACCAATCCTAGACTTGAACTCTGGGAGAGAACACATATTTTTGAATTTTCAAAAGTCCTCTATAAGTTTTTTTTAATGAATTAACAGAATTAAAAAACGTATGGAAGAAACTTGATAAAGTGAAGTGTTGGCTGTACTAGGCAATGCTGCTTATAACAAAAACACCTCCTATAGGTAGACTGCATTTGAAACGAGAGGGCTGCGAGAGAATTATAAATACCCAGTAGGAAGCCACAGTTTTGGACTTCCTTAAGTGTAGAGTGCTCACAAGTCCAACATCCCCTTGCTTGGGACCTCAAAGCTATAGCCACAGGTTACTGTAAGAGATACTGGTTCCTACAGCAAGCTTAACGCTTGCAAACCAGGGTGGCTCTATATCCACTTGTATGGTCCTGTTCCCTCACACACGAGTTGTCACTTAGGGGGCCAGACAATAGGCTTTGGTCCTCTGTGAAGATATCTGCCTAAGAGACTAGCCCGCTGCTGCCTTGCTGTGCTTCCTGCTCTGCATCCCTCTGCAAAACTGATACCAGGATGGCCTCGTTGGATCTTACAAATACGAAATAATCAGCTTCATCTAAGATCACTGCTGCCCATCAAACAAGAGTAGGCAGTGCAACCAGGCTGTCTAACTCAAGACCAGCGTACCTTCCACAATCCTGTGCTGCCTCTGTCCCTCCCCTTTTAGGGAACGACTGGCCTGTCAGTTGAACTGACTCGTTACCTTCATTTTTCTATTCAGGTAAACTCCTCAGAGAATAAACTACATTTTTAAACACTGACCAGTCTCCAAGCTATTATTTCTACCAGAGCAGGGACCTGCGCTTACCACTGGGTCCCCTGGGAGGCTTACCAGACAGCTCATGAGAAGACTGGACTTTTTTTCTGTCCCTTCAGTGACTGAAAACACAGGTGTGTGAGGACAGTGTGCACCGTGCTCATTCACGCTGACCTCTAAACAGGAACGAAGTTTCTGCTCTGTCAATTCTGGAGACTAAAAAATAAAGAAGTTACACCACAACTTCATCTTGATTACCTCATAGTCAACAGGTTGAAAATCATGATAACCAATATATCTGTGATGACTTGATTCCCTGGACCTTTAAAAACACTCTTGGGCTCATGAATAAACTAAAAAGATCTTGCAACCAATCTCCATCTAACTGCCTCACCAGACAACCAGTGCTCTCCAGGCCTGCTGTAAAACACACCACCACTTACAGTACCGGGGACACTCAGAGCCTCCCTTATGCTTCTGCCTCCACCAGTCAAAAGTATCCCCACCAAGATATGTTTGGCTGGTGGAGGCAGAAGCATAAGAACCAAAGAGATCTGCTCAGTCTTAGACCTGCTTGTGCTAATTGAACTTGTTACTGTAATCGAGTAATTTAATTACATGTTATGTAAAGGAAACAAGAGAATGAAAATAAAGTTTTGTTTTTTTGTGATAATAAGTGGGAAGTTTAGGAAACATGAAGATAAGTTACTTTTAAAAAAGACTGAATTACATAAAAGGTAGGAAAAATCCTAAAGTTGTACACTCAGCTTCTGGATGCACTTTTCAGAAACAAAACTGAAAACTAGGCAATGTGTTGTAAGAGTGGTCTGTGTAAAAAAGACTCAGCTTTCCAATCAGCAGAGCCCCACTCAAGGACTGGCAAGTGAAGTTATATGCTTGAAACGTACTGTTAAGTGTTTCCTTTTTAAAATTCACCCCTTTAACCAACTGACAAACTTTCAGATCCTCTCTTGTCAGAAGAGAGGGCTCCTTCTGTATTTTGAGATAACTGAAGCTTAAATTCTGAGCATAGGTGTGTCTCCATACATGGACGATTGTTATGGGTGTTTAACAAATGGCTCTGGGGAGAGGGCAGGGAGCACCCTGATTGGTGGTGCTTTTCCATGCTGCACATATTCTCACCATGGCTGATTTTAAGCTACCAAGGTGAACTGAACACATGTTGGGAAAAGATGTGCACAGTTGGCTCCAGCACACCCTGAAGGTTCTTAAAGACAGCAGGTATGTGTGGAAAGAGGTGACACAAAAGCTGTGTGTGAAACACTTACATGAGACGGGATGTAGAGGCCACACTGACACATGACCACACCGCTTGATATTCTCAGGTTGTACCTAGAGGCAGAATTGGGATCCCAGAGCTTCATGGCCAATAGACCAGGATCCCTGAAACTTTCCAGACAAGAAGTGTGGAGGGGAAATTCCACTCACATTGGAGTGGAGGGTGGGAACCAATAATGCTGAAAAGGTTTGGAAAACTCTTACTTTGTACACACAGGACAGATGAGGGAGTTTGCTTCCCACTCAGCCAGTATGATGCTGAGACACTTTTCATCAAACTGCAAGCTCTTCTCATATTCACTGATGATGGACTGTTCTGCAAGGCAATGGACAGTTGGACTACTTCACTATGCTTCACCGGACTGCCCTGTCTTTGTTGCTAAGCTTCACCTTCAAAGGCTTCATCCACACAAGAGAAACATTCAGGCAAAATCCTGCTACCAATCACTAGATATTTACTCTTCCATCAGGCTTCCTCTTGATTCCTCCCCTCCTGTCTGTCCTTGACTTGTGAGCACAAGAAAGTGATGACGCTAAAGGACAAGGAGAAACCTTTCACACACACCTCCTGAGATCATAAGAGTGGAAATGTAGAGTGTCAGGGTCCCCAGGGCAGCTGGGGAATAATGACAGTTACAGGGCGCTTATTTCTGAGGCTGGCCCACCCCGCTGAGTCTAAAGTGATCTCTTCCCTAATGTCTATGTTCTCAGAATCTGTGTTGTTCAGAATTCGTGGTCATTCATTCAGCAAATGCAATAATACCTAGTATATAGTAGGCAAGGAATACAATGATGAAAAAGACTGGCCCCTGCTCTCGATGAGCTAACAGTCTAGACTTTAGCTCAGGGATCAGTAAACCATGGCCCACAGGCCCACCTTCAGTTTTTTAAATAAAGTAACATGGGAACATAGCCATGGTTATTTGTTATGTATTGTCTACAACCGTTTCCACACTATAACAGCAGAATAGAGTAGTTGCAACAGAGACTGAACCCCAAAGCCTAAAACGTTTACTATCTGGACCTTCACAGGAAGTTTACCGATCTCCATTCTAGAGTGTTCCTTATGATGGAGTATGGCTGAACACAGTAAATCCTTATCACTTCAGATTTTTTAAACATACCCCAACAGACACATTTAGTAAGTCTTGTTTCACCAAGATAGGTTTTATAGGTGAGGGTGAATCAATTAAAAAAGGATAACTAAAAGGATAAAAAATTCACAGTCTAAATGACATCAATTATACTAATAATAATAATTAACACTTCCATAGCACTTACAATTTGTCAAATGCTATTTTAAGTCCTTTACATATACAAACTTATTCCCTATTATTACCCCTATTTTAAAGATGAAGAAACTGAAGCATGGGTAGATTAAGTGCTTTGTCCAGTGCCACACCAGTTAAACTGGTAAAGCTAAGAAGTGAATCTCAGCAGTTAGCTCAAGAGTCCACTGTCCTGCATGCTCATAATAGTTATCATTTGTTGAAAGCTTTCTATGTGCCAAGTACTTCTCTAAGTCTTCAATGCATATCATTGAAGCCTACAAACAAACTTATAGAGTAAGTCTATTATCACTATTTTACAGATGATAAAAACTAAGCCTAGTCAAGATAGGGCTATGTGGAATAAATGAATTGTATAAAGTGCTAACTACGCACTCGATGGTGCTACGAATGCCTCAGGGAGTGGCTGCTCACAAGACCCTGGGGGTCAGTAAAGAACGGAGAAGGCACCTAAATTAGGTAGTACAAGAGAGACTGACCATGCCCTGTATCCTGCAGAGTGACAGGATTACTACTAATCTATTAATAGAAAGGTACTGCATTAGAGTAGCAAGATACAGGCAGGAAAGACCACTCTTAGGGGTCACCTTGGTCAATCAGCTCCTGTTGGATTTCCTCCAGCTCAGCCAAGTCCATCGGCATCTCGCACTGCAAGAGAAACAGGGGCCATCAGAGGTTTGAAGTTATAATCAGCTGACAAGCACCACAATGATTCATCCTTGGAGGCTGGCTTGAAGAACTGAGGTTTCCCTGAGGAAATCTATCAGTCCAGTCCTTCTGTAGATTATGTTGACAATGGGGTAATGTGATCATGCTGAGAAGTCATCAACAAATGATTAAACTACCCAGTGACAAAATAATGACACTTAACTGGGGGAAGACAGTATAGGGGAGCAGATTAAGTATGTGGTTCTGCCAAAGCTATGAAACCACTAGAAAGTTCCTAACCTCTGTAAACCTCAGTTTGGATTTCTGTAAAGTGGGAATAAAGCCTAGCTGAGAACGTTACTGTGAGTGCTAATTGTGATTACATAACACAGACATTTGGCATACTGCAGGACACATGAAAGGTACTAAATAATGCATCATTATTACAAAGAGCCTTGATGTTTTCAAAGCAGTTTCCCATGTTTTCTTATATAGCACTCACAACTCTGACATTATTGTCTTCATTCCATAAACGTAAAAACTAAAAATCAAACAGGCAGTGGTACTGACAAGCAATAGGAAAAGCAGGATCTGAATTCCAGAGCTCTTGACTTCCAACCCAGTGCTCTTCCTGACACATGGTAAATGGTTTCCTGTCCACACTCGGCTCCCAACTCTTACTGAGGTCAGAATCGAAAAGCTCCTGGAGACCTTTTTAAAAAGAGATTCCTAGTTCATGCCTACTGGATCAAAATTTCCAGACATGTAGCCAAGGAATGAAATTATTTTCTTTTTAGTTTCATAAGCGAATACAATGCAGTGATGCAGCAGGTCAACAGACTGGTATTTAGGAGCCATGAATCCCAAAGAGTCTAACATTAAAGGCAGAAGAACCTGGGTTAAAGGCTATCAGAATCCTGAGTGTGGGCTTGAGGGTATATGAGATGAGGACTTGGGGAAATAGGTGGACAGAGGACACTAGGTGTTCTTGGTGCTGTAGCACCCTCCCTGAAAACACGTGTCATCGCCTGACCTGAGCCAAGGCCTGTGGACAACTTTCCAGTGACTGCAAAGCATTCCACTCTTCCTCCATCAACTCTTGCACTAGAAGGGTACTCTGAGCTCTTCCCAGCATATTGCCTCCAGCCTGGCGGTATTTGTTCAGGAGCCTGTCCCGGCTGTTTCTCATTCTCTCCAGGCATCCCTTGGAAGGAAGAGAAAGATGGGAAAGGGTTGGGGGAATGTAGGGTGGGTGGGGTGCGGAAGGCAACAGCATTAAAAAAAGTCTTAGCTTAGTTGTTAAAACATTAAAGAAAATTTATCGACACAGACTACCAACTATAATCCTAACTATTGTTAATTTTGCATTTTCCCCTCCAGTCCTTATTCACATGTAGACAGGTGAAATTACAGTGCTTTGTTCATATATTTCCAGATCACCATATTTCTTTTTTTTTTATTTTATTTACTCATTTTTAGAGAGAGGGGAAGAGAAGGAGAGAAGTATCAATGTGTGGTTGTCTTTCATACACCCCATACTGGGGACTTGGCTTGCAACCCAGGCATGTGCCCTGACTGGGAATCGAAATGGCCACCCTTTGATTCACAGCCCGTGCTCAATCCACTGAGCTACATCAGCCAGGGCCAGATCACCATATTTCATGTTCTCGCTTCAATGCCAGCTTCTTTAATGGTTGGATGATAATAGTTCAACAACCACTGTGCTATTATGGGACATTTAGGCTGCTTGCAAATTCTTGCTGTTCCAGATATAGCTACGGTAGTCACTTTCCTGTACAGCAGTGTTTCTCAACTTGGGGCAATTTTGTCCCCCAGGGGACATCTGGCAACGCCTGGAGACATTTTTGGTTGTCATTAACTCTAGTTGCAGGGCTACTGGAATCTAGCACGGTATTCTGCTAAACATTGGACAATGCACAGAACACCCCCCGCACCAAATACTTATTTATCTTCCTCAAAATGTCAATAGCCAAGTTGAGAAGCCCTGACGTCACCAGTCATTTCTAGCATCAGACCATATTCCTGGGATATATCCACTTATGGGAGTCCTGTAGTCACAGGCAATATTACAGGAACCATGCTGTGTTCAGACTATGTCAGAACTGAGGTGAGGTGCAACTTTGCAAAGACTAGTAACTGCGGCTCTTCTGAACAGAGGCTTTCTCTAGAATAGAAATAATTTCTCTCCTGCATGAGATACGCATACAGTATACAAAGTGCTTTTCTCGGTGCCCACCTACCCCAAAACAGCAGGTGTTATTACAGAGTGCATAGGGGTGGCCAGGATCACACTTTAAATGTAAAACAAATCCAAATCCAAAACCCAAATTCAAAAATAGGGACCTGGGGTTGGGCCGGACCGGGATAATCCCATACCAAAGGTCCAGAAACTCCGGGAGAAGGTCAAGATCCAGATCTTCAGGTGAGAGGACTGAGTCCCAGGTCCACCTCCACCGGCCAGAGGCTCCCGGCACCTGCCTCACCCGGCTGGACTGAGGCGAAGGCACTGAGAGCAGTTTCTGGGCGGATTAGGGGAATGACGGCGGCCCAGGCAAGGTTTTCCCAAACCTCACACTCACCTGCCTGAATACCTCTTTCCATGGAGGCGAGCCCACCAATTTGTACAACGAGCGGTGCGGAGACCCCGACCGCTCGGCCATCTCCTCTCCGCCGGAGACAAGATCAGAAATAGCCGCCCCCTGCAGTCGCGCAGAACCCTGGGAGTTGTAGTTCCTGTTTGCTGATCGAACTGCACCCCACGGAATTCTGGGAAGTGTTCTTTTATTGGCCGACCCAACCCAGTGACAAATTGGAGCAACCCAAGGATGGGGGACTGCATTCGTAGTATTTGTGAGGTAAACCCACCCTGGATTGAGGGAGGTAATTCTTGAACGAAGGTTTTGAGTGCCTAGGCTTACGTGCGTGGAGGTGTCCAATAAGCGGTCAAACACGCAGGAGTTAGGTTCTTCCCCACGTTCTAGACTTCCCGCGGAACCAAAGCCTGAAGCAGGCACTGGCCGGTTGACTTTCTCGTCCCGCCCCTTTCGGCTTCAGAATAAATTCTTGACTGGGGATTGGCTTTCCACTAACGTTGTCCCTGCCTGACGGGCGGGCTTCACCTCCGCCAGCCTCGTGCTTCCGGGCTGCCCGCTCCCTGACTAGCCAAAGCAGTGGGAGGCTGGCCGCAGATTGGCCGCGCTCAGCGGCGGGCTGAGCAATCGCGACGGGGGGAGCAGTTGGGCCAAGATGGCGGCCGTCGCGGGACCTTTAGGTGACGGCGAGCTGTGGCAGACCTGGCTTCCTAACCACGCTGTGTTCGTGCGGCTCCGGGAGGGACTGAAGAGCCAGAGTCCAGCCGAGGCTGGGAATGCGGCTTCTTTATCTCTGCCTTCGCCGCCGCCGCCGTTGCTGACGAGAAACCTGGTCTTCGGCCTCGGCGGAGAACTCTTCCTGTGGGACGGAGAAGGCAGCTCCTTCTTAGTGGTTCGCCTTCGGGGCCTCGGCGGCGCGGGTGAGGAGCCCTCTCTCTCCCAGTACCAGGTATGGCCAGGCTAATCTAGGAAATGACCGTCAGCCAGGATCTGAATTCGTTTTTTTTTAAAGTTATTGATTTTGAGAAAGAGCGAGAGGGAAACCGATTTGTTGTTCCACTTGTCCGAGGCGTCCATGGCTTGATCTTGTGTGTGCCCTGACCCTCACTCACCCAGCCGCAGCCGTGGCGTGTGGGGACGACCCTGCAACCAGCTGAGCCACCCGCCAGAGCTCAGCTAGTTGTTTTTTATTTTTTTCCCTCTCCATCCTGGCTGTTTTTCACTTCGAGTGGGAAAGTCTCTTCATTTTCATTCGGCTCAAGCATCGCTACGTAGCCTTTTGTTGCCTCTTTATGGACCCCGTCACTATGCTAGACACAGTTGTAGGAACTCATACCCTCAGGGTGCTTAAGTTCTTGGGGTCTGGGAGGAAGGGGAAGACCGCGGGGTACTCAGTAACATGAGTTATGCGAGCGCGCTGGAGCGAAACAGCAGGGTAAGAGGATAGAAGGTGCACGTGCAGTTGCTGTTTTTAGTGGGTTGGTCCTGAGGAACCGCATTGGTGATGTGACGCTCAGGGTAATAGGGGTAAGCCTACCTTTCCCTTGGGGTTAGGAGCGACAGGTCAAGTGATAGATTTGAAAGTACCAAGTTTTGTGCCTGACGTAGAGAAGAAATCCCCTGTTAATTCTTGCATTTGCCTTTTTGAAAGGCCATTCTCAAGGTTGAAAGGGATTTTTGCTTGTCTTTGGTATGCCAACAGCATGTGAAAGCGGGTGCGATCAGAAAGTATTCCACACAAGCTGTAGTCAGACATGGCTTTCTGGCAATGTTTTTATTTGTAATAAACTGATTCTCTTCTTTTAAAGATTAAAAACTAAAAACTTGTCACACGTTCTAACGCATGACATCTGTTGAGTGGCATTGCCTGATTCTAGTTGGTGAGAAATGATTTGAAATCAAAGAGGTACTAGATAAAATTTTCCAGTTTTCAAAGTAGGTCACAAGTCTACAATCTGCTTTAAAGTTTCAGTTCACATGAGTAATTTACAAGGTGCTCAGCACACAGCATTCGCACAGTTGTAATTAAATCACTCACACTTGTTTATTTATTTGTCTGCTTTTCTAGACAGTAAACACCAAGGCAAGGGCTCTTTCTGCCTTACTTATTTTTTAGGTATCTCCAGGATTTCACTGAGTGCCTGGAACATACAAGCTGTCAGTAAATATTGGTGAGATTTGAATGACCCTCAGTCTTCCCGAATATCAAAAACTCGGAGATAGACAAGAAAGTGGCTTAGCATGAGTTGCAACTTTAAAAGTTAACAAAAGCATAAGTAGTGACTTAGAAATAAAACCAAAAATCTTCTAAATACTGTGATTTTCATAAGCGACTGAAGGTAATTGAATTGTATGCGTAGCATAAGAAAGGTGGCCTCTGGTTGATTTGAGATAGACTGTCAAATCAAGTAGCAAGAAGATGGGGGTTGAAAAGGTAGGCAGAAAAAGGGAAAGAACCACTGACAGGAGAAAAAACAATTAGAATCAGCAAAGGGCAACTAAAAACCCCAAAATCAGGCTTATAGACATCAATAACAATTAATAGAAACCTCATTATATTTACAGTAAATTGTCTAAAAGGATTTGGGTTTAGTGTGTTCTCCATACATAAGGATAAGCAGTACATTGGCAACCTCATGGTTTATTGCTGAAAGTAGAAAGACAAGAAAATGGGAACTGGACATACTCACAAGAGAAGAAGTAGGAAGGAGTGATGTTTTTTGAGAGCATATGATGCTAAGACAAACACCGTTCCATATCTGCATAGGTAAAATGTTGTTTTACTTGCTACAGAAGTTCTTAAAGCCATTCTCCATCTTGTACTATTTCTAATGTAACATAGTAGTTATTTATTAATACTTCTGAGTTCTTCATTTGTTCACTAAAACATACATTGAGTCAGCAATATGCCATATACTATACTAAAGATACTGAGAGGAAAGATACAGATTCATCATTCATTCATTCTGAGTAATTCATAGTTAGTTGTATGGGATGAGCAAGTGAAAGGATAATTGGAATGCAGGGTGATAAGAATAACAGAGCCTGCTATGGGAGTCCAGGAAAGATGCATTTTATCCCTGGCCAGAAAATCAGAGGTATTTTTGGGGAGGAAAGCATACAGAGACTGAGTCTTCAAGAATGTGTTAGCCTGCTTTCCAAAAAAAAGGAAAATGAGGGCATTGCAGATTGCAGGAAGAGGAACAGTTATTCAAAGACACAAAGGCATAACAAAGCATGATAATTACCAAGAAGTACAAGTTATATGGAGGGAGTATAAAGTACAAGTAGGGAATGGTGGAAAATTGAGGCTGGAGTTTGATCATAAAGAGGGAAATTATGTGCAGTATTTATCAAGGGAGGGAGATTTGATGCATTTTTATAACATTCCAATCAAAATAGTTAAAATTATTTCTTCAGTTTATGGCCCAACTGTTAGTAATTATCCAGAATGCTTCATTTTCTTACAGTTATGGAAAACTAAAGCAGTACTGTGGTTTCAAGTAACTGTCACATATATTTACATTAAACTTAACTATTTTGACCAGTTTGCTTTAATTTCAGAGATTGCTTTGCATAAATCCGCCCCTGTTTGAGGTCTGTCAAGTCTTGCTAAGCCCAACACAGCATCATGTGGCACTTATAGGAGTAAAAGGACTTACAGTGTTAGAATTACCTAAAAGATGGGGGAAGAATTCTGAATTTGAAGGTGGAAAAGCAACAGTGAATTGTAGGTAAGTTATATTTTCATTTAGTGTTTAACTTTATAATTTGTAATGCATGCAGAAAATTATTCAAGACCAGTAATTTTAAGGTATGTTTAGTATGAATACTCCATATGGTCTGCACATTGACATTTTGTGGTAATAATGTTTATGGTATATATGTGATTATATTTTATTCTATCTGAATTATCACATTACTCTCTCATTAGAAGTCAGGTCATTCTTCAAGGTAGAAATAAGATTTTTTTCTTTTTTTTTATTCTTTTTTTTTTTTTTTTTTTTTTTTTTTTTTTTTTTTTTTTTTTTTTTTTTTTTTTTTTTTTTTTTTTTTTTTTTTTAAGATTTTATTTATTTATTTTCAGAGAGGGAAGGAAGGGAGAAAGAGAGAGAGAGAGAGAACCATCAATGTGCAGTTGCTAGGGGCCGTGGCCTGCAACCAAGGCCTGTGCCCTGGCTGGGAATCGAACCTGCGATGCTTTGGTTCGCAGCCCGCGCTCAATCCACTGAGCTACACCAGCCAGGGCTCCTTTTTTTATTCTTTATTTTATTGATTATGCTATTACAGTTGGCCCATTTTCCCCCTTCACTCCCCTCCACCCTGCCCATCCCCTCCCACCCACATTCCTCCCTTTAGTTCATGTCTATGTGTCATAAGTTCTTCAGTGTCTACATGTCCCATACTATTCTTACCCTCCCCCTGTCTATTTTCTACCTACTGTCTATGCTACTTATTCTCTATATCTTTTCCCCTTCCCTCCTCCTCCTACTTCCCTGTTGCTAACCCTCCATTTGATGACTTTTTTTTTACTGTTCATATTTTTAATCTTGTTTTTCTTAGGTAAGTCCCTTTAACATTTCATATAATAAGGGCTTGGTGATGATGAACTCCTTTAACTTGGCCTTGTCTGAGAAGCACTTTATCTGCCCTTCCATTCTAAATGAAAGCTTTGCTGGATAGAGCAATCTGGGATGTAGGTCCTTGCCTTTCATGACTTGGAATACTTCTTGCCAGCCCCTTCTTGCCTGC